>MNCI01016169.1:175890-189335 GCA_015680685.1 Gnetum montanum | reverse complement strand
AGTCCCTATGTTCATAACTATACATGTAAACCAATTCAAAATACATAGGGTACATGTAGATGACGGGGCAGCTACCAACGTCGTACCCTATCCCATCATCAAACAATTGGGACTTACCGACTCGATCAAACCCACCACAACGACATGTTTAAAGTCATTTAGCGGGTCACGTGTACTGGTCAAAGGCACGATAACCTTAGACTTCATAGCGGGAGACCAGTTCCCCACATCCGCTGATTTTCTCGTTGTCGATGAAATGCCAAGTTTGAACCTAATATTAGGAAGACCTTGGTTAGCCCAACTAGGAGCCATTTCCTCTCCTATACATCAGGAGATTCACCTACCCTATGAGGGTGGTGAAATCGTCATACATGGGGAAGCGGTTACTCCCATTATTTCATCTCACATGGATAGCGAACAAGGCTCCGAAGTTGAACTCGACAAACCTGGTCAAAAGGACTCAAACAAAAGGTAACTGGTGGGTAGTAAACCTTCAAACAAGGGACAAGAGCCCGAAACAGAAAAACCTGCATCTAATACTGTACACGCATCGCCTCATGATGAAACTAACACGGAAACAACGACCGATATCGAAGCGCCCGAAAATACCGAAACCGAAAACATTCGAACAGACGTCTCCTGGACTGAATTGCCATTCAACGTGATCAGCGAGGGAGACGGGGAATACAAAATCGTGCCGATCAATACACCCCCTAACATAAAAATCAGGAAAATCAAAAAACAACTAAAATGAACCCCTTCGTCCGCAACGACGTTAAACTATAACTAGTCTGAAATGACATTAAACTATGATAAAACCCAAAAAACACAAAGAAACAATAATAAACAGCAGAAACAAAAAAAATTACAACACTCCCTATCCGAAAAGACGTTAAACTATTATGTCCGCAATGACATAAAACTAGCCACGATCAGAAATGGTCAGTCCACTACGAAACATTCACTTTCCCTTAAAAAATCACTTGTTTACAATGGGGCCCGAAATGGCCTTAAACTATGCATGGAGGCCCGAAATGGCCTCAAACTAGTGCGTACCTTATTTTCCTTTTACACATCGTTTATCTTCAATGTGTCATCTTTAAAATAGAAAAGCAAACCCAAAAACATTTTAATGTCGTATTGTATGTGCAAACAACTTAAAATCAACAAAAAATATTTATTTATGCAATGTTGTACAAATAATGCCTGTTTTTCCCAGCGCTTTTCAGTTACAATGCCTGTGTCAACTGAATCAGCAAAAACCACTACAAAAACAAAAAAAACAAAACTACAAAAACACTAAGCGTCCGTGACAGGAGGATCATCTTCCTTAGAACCATCAGCGTTAGGAGCCCCCACTCCGCTGGGGCCAGCCTTGTGTGTATCATCACCATCTTCATGCTGAAAACACCAAAAATCAACAACCAACATAAAAATGAGCAGATGTTAAAACTTTAAACCTTATCCAATAAGTTAACTTCGTAAAGGCAAAACGCTTACCATAGGGGATCCCCCTAAGCCAAACTCTAGCCGACGAAGGATCTCCTCCTTTGGGACGCTGGCCCAATCTGTCCCACCCAGGCCTAGGTCAATGTTTGCCAAAGCCTTACCTTTGTTGACCGTTGACCAGGTAGGACGTTTCAGAGGAAATTCACCTACCGACACTTCCCCAGAAGCAGTTGTGATGACCGTCTTAGGCGATTCCATTTCTACAATAGTATTTTGGGCAAAGGTATCGAAGGCGGAACGCAAACCCAAACCTTCCACAAACATCTCCAGCTGCTACTTTTCAATGGACACTTCTTTTAGCGACTTCTTATACTGATGTTTATGGTTCTTCTCATCCTGACCCCACTTGCAAACCTTGGAAGCGAAAGCCTTTCAATCTTGACACTTAAGGTTCAGGAGATCAACTTGAGCTTTGCATTCCACTATTCTCCGAGTCAGTGATGCATGACGGTTCAAAAGGTTCCAATATCTCATGTATGTAATCTCTGATGTTCGCCAAGAACGATCTCCACTCAGTCTAGCAGCGGCGAACTCATATCGAGCCTTTAAATCGTCACGCTCCTCTAATACTTCGGAGAATGCCTTTTCCTTTGCTTGTACTTGCAACCACAACTATTCAACAGAACGCCTACAAGTCCACAACGACTTGGCATTGTGCGCAAGGCTGTCTGCAACGCCTTCATAAATAGGCCTTGGCACCTGTTCCACTTCTGGGGAGAGTGTAGTCAGGCTTTCCATGCTGATGCCCTCAGAGGGATCCCATCTTAGTTTAGCGCCTGCCCACGTAGAAAATACGAACGTTAGGACTGTACAAATAAGATAGGAAGCTCCTAATCATTAGACGAGCCATACCTATATCAGGATGGACTTCTTGGAGATGCTCAATAACTTCTTCCGCGATTCAATCCACAAAATCCGACTTACTTGGCATCTCTAACCAAATAAGTGGTTGACGCGTACGGGAAGAACTAACCTCAGTGGTCCCTTCAGGGGGAACCGTCTTCATGGGAACGTCCAACCGTACCGTCCTGGTATCACTGCCTTCATCTAAGCCAAAAACACGAAAATAAATAAATAAGAAAAAAAAAGGTAGGAGCCACAATTAATATAATAAAAACCAACTAAAAGCGAAGACATACCCTAATCCTTGTCACCTTCTGGGGGATTGCCCAAATCCAAGTCACCCTCGAGGAAGCTACTGAACATTTGGTTGATAGCGTCCTGGTCGTCTAAAGGTGCAGTTTCAGTAGTCTTCTCCTTTAATGGCTCCGTTCCCCTACCTTGGCTCTTCTCCGGGCTTTCCTCCTCTTTGTTTTTCTCGGTACGTGTTTCCTCCTCCTCTCTGATGGTCTCCAAGGCCTATTTCCTCACTGCCCCAAACCGAAAACAATAACGACACATAAGCAATTGAAGCAAGGGTTGTACATAAACGAAAACGATAAAATGATAAGTAGATGGGCTTCATTCACCTGGTATCTTGAAGCATATTTTCTTTATGCATGGCTAGTTTATCTCGGCGACTTGTTCTGTGGGGCGTTCGGGTCTCTTCAATTTCGATTTCTCTTTGCCAACAGTTTTCTTGATTACCCACTCTGCCCGTCTGGTGGTTAAAGGTACATCCGTTGGCTCCACCCCCAGACTATCCCGCGTATGGATGGAACCGCCAGATGACCCCCCTGTAGTAACAGACACGGACTCATCGATACCTTCTGGGGCATCCTGCGACTTGGCAGTTGCATACAAGTGCTTGACCCACGGACAGGATAGTTGGCCCCGATCCCGTAGGACAAACTTGTTGTCCGCACGCACCACAAGGAACTTGGAAAAACGGAAGATAGCCAGCGAAGAAGGCAAAAGTGAAGTGCGATTGTGCTTCGATATTCGTGCGCAACCGCACAATCTCCTTATGCATGCCCGCCAACAAAAACTGAGCCCAATTGTACCGCATCCCAGTTTCCAAAATCGTCCGCATGATGCGTACCTCCTCCACCCCAAAACTCCGCACCTGAGAAAGAGTTTTGGGAAACACCCATGCTCGAAACAGGGGATGCAGTTCGTTCACCTCAACAACCTTTGCCTTCCCCTGCATTGAGAACCCCTTGGTGCCTTTCGTCACACCAAGCCAAGACTCCAGTTCACGGATCGTTTGGAGCTCTTTGTGAGACCTGTCCAGCACTACGGGTAGGCCATCTGCCGGCATGCCGAATAAGTTAGAAAAGAATACAGGCGACAGATGGAACACCACCTTGACACCCTTAATCCGGGTGCTGTACTGAGAGACAGACTCATTGAAAGAGTCCACGATCCCTATCATTTCCCCAATTGAGACATTAGGGCTTGGCGTCATGAAAACCTCTAGGAGGCCTGCATCATCCAGGCAACGAGTGAGGGACGGAGGGGCTTTCTTACGTAACCATTTCTGCGCCTTCTCTACTCCCCCAAACTTCATCGACAAAGTCGTCTCAGTTCGTCCAGTTGTCATAGGGTCCCCACCCGAGGGTTCATCAACTGTTAAAACAAGTTAAAACAATCACATCGGTCTCATCCCAAACAGTTGAACGAATCCACTAACGCATGTAATAAATGTCACTACTCACCGTTAGTGGTAGATTTCGAGGTACTACCAAAACTATGAGGGAAGACCGGTCCCTCATCTGTCCAGTCCTCGTGCAGCCATCCACGGGCTTTGCACATCGCAAAGGCTCTAGAAAATTGCTCATGGAAGCAGACCATCGAACCATTTGTCTGAACCAGTACGGCCCCACGAAGAGTGGGAGCCATCATAAAGGCCTCTAGAGCTGTGCGAGTGAGGGCTATCCCTTCGTCCTCAATCAAAGTTCCATCTAGGTTAGTCTTTGGCCTACAAATAAACGCATGTTAAAACCAAAAATTAACATCAAACGACAACCGATGAAGCAAGAAAGTCAAATGGTCTTACCTGGTTATTCTGTACACTGTGCTAGGAGGATTCTGAAACAGGGTGTGTGCGCGGGCAGATATAAACAAAGTGTTGTTAATATAATCCAACCCTGGTGGCAACAGCTCCCACACACGGGCTAACGGACGTGTTGACTTGGGCCCGTGAGTATTACCATCTTCATCAACAAATGGGCCCTCGTCAATTTCTTCCATAAAGACCATAACGCCCTCTGCGGCTCCTGGCAATAATGCATCAACTACACTTCGCGTAGTCACCTCATCAAAAAATGACCACATAACCACCTCGAAGTTGGTTAACAGGAAGGCCAGAAATTCGCCAGTGCCTTCCCTGAACCAAACTCCCTTATCATCCACAGTTAGAGCTGGGGGAAGATCGCCATCCTGAACGGGTCCAGCCCACATCAAAACCCCAACGAGCTCAACCACTATGAGGAAACGTTTGCTATCCCTGCAACCAATTGCAATGAAATGAAAGTCTACATCACAGCAAAAACAAAAACAAAAAATAAACTAACTGTTCACGCCCAGCGTATACGCTGTACACAGCGTATACGCCTACCAAACCACTTCAAAAAAAATACAACTTACGCCCAGCATATACGCTATACCCAGAGCGTATACGCCCATGACGCATGCTCCAGCGTATCTGCTGTATGAAGTGTGTACGCCGAACAAAATCACGATTCGAATGTAGCGTATACGCTGAACTCAGCGTATACGCTGGGCAAACTGCACTACATAAAAGCACTTAAACCCAGCGTATACGTTACAAAAACACAGCGTCTACGCTGACGCCCGAACCCCCCACGCACAGCGCATACGCTGGAAAAACCCTCAGCGTATACGCCTGAACCCGCTGTTAGCGTCAACAGACTACGCCAAAAAGTAAGTATGCCAAAGCCAGACACGTACAGCATATACGCTGAACAAACCCTCGGCACATACGCCGTCGCAAAACACAATTTACGCCAAGAAAATACGCCGAATAACAGATGCCAATGAAATGGATGACAGTCTACGCCGTGTAGTGACGCGGGCGTGCACGCCAAAGAAACCCTCAAACCCTCTACGCTCAATCATCTACGCTAAGAAACGTAAACAATAACAGAGACAGAGATCAAGGCTTACCCGTGGGGTGTCACAGGCCACTCCGACATCTTCAGCCTAGGCCTTCCTCCCCTGGCCTTCCACTTCCTTGCCCTTGCCCATCGCAAAGTGTTTACGCTGACTGTCTAAGTGCACATTGAGCGACTGTCTTCGGGTTTGGCGTCTACGCTAGGTTTAGTCTGGCGTCTACGCTGGGTTTAGTTTGGCATCTATGCTCGGGTCTCTTGGCGTCTACGCTTAGGAAGTTCACGCTTACGCTCACACAAGTCGCACCTTACGCTGTCGCTGTTGAAAATAGAAAACAAATGGACCCCTCATCCTTTATATAACACACGCTGATGCTGACACCGCCGCCGCTTACGCCGCCATCGCTTTGTTTTTGCCGTTTTGCCTTTTTTCCTTCTCTTTTTTTTTGCCGAAATCTAACCAAAAAAATAATAAAAAAAAATTAATTGAAATTCAATTTGAGATAGAGTATTATGTCCTGGTTCCTCCATGGACCCCATTTTACACGTTCGCTTAAATTACAACCAGTGGCCCGGTATGGTCTTAAACTGCCATTTCACCATCCGCCCATTGGCCTAGTATGGCCTTAAACTGCCACTCACTAACCGGTAAGGCATAAAACTGTCATACGTCTAGGTGTGACGATAATCCACCGTTATACACGTACACACAATCTAAAATCGTCAAAAGACACGGAACAATCCCTTTGCTCATACAACTCTCGGTTTATTGGCAGGGATGAGCTCAATGGACTGTCGGCACTTAATCGCACCGTTAATCATCGACGGACCATATGGCGCCATTACACGGGACTTTGACATAAACTTCATCAACTCAAGTCCACTAATGGATGACGCGGTCATAGCCTCAACACAGCAAAAAATAGGCAACTACCAAGGCATGACAAAGTTTCTTGACATAGAAGCTGAAAACATCACTGAAGACCCGTTAGCTGAAACCCCCATTACTATGCCTGATGGGGAAGTTAAAATATTAAAATTAAGCACGCTATTACAACCATGCATAGCTCAAGACATTCAGAATGTGCTTAGGGAAAACATGAAAGCATTTTCTTGGTCTTATACGGACATGCCCGGGCTAGATCCTAGGATTATCCAACACAACATCATTCTTGACCCAAAACTAAGATCGATAAAATAGAAAGCACGAAAAGTTAGACCTGAGGTGGCATTGGCAATCCACAATGAGATCACCAAGCTTTATCAAGCTGGTTTCATTCGGGCTGTTGATTACGCCGAATGGGTATCCAACATGGTCATCGTCCTGAAGAAAAATGGAAGCATTCGTTTATGCATCGACTTCCGAGATCTAAACGTAGCAACCATAAAAGATGACCTTCCCTTGCCCAGCATTAATCAACTCGTTGACTCGACTGCCAGACATGCCTTACTATCTTTTATGGATGGCTTTTCGAGATACAACCAGATACACATCAACCCTGAACATCAACTTCGAACAACCTTCATGACCCCATGGGGAACCTTTTGTTATTCAATGATGCCCTTTGGTCTCAAGAACGCTGGGGCCACTTATCAAAGAGCCATGACATTTATCTTTAGCGATTATATGTTACGATCGCTCAATGATTATGTAGATGACATCGTGGTTAAGTCAAAAATGATCGAACAACACGTACAAGACCTCGACTTAGTCTTAAAACGTTGTCTAAAATATGAGCTAAGG
Organism: Gnetum montanum; assembly: GCA_015680685.1. Lineage (NCBI taxonomy): Eukaryota > Viridiplantae > Streptophyta > Gnetopsida > Gnetales > Gnetaceae > Gnetum > Gnetum montanum. The sequence continues at coordinate 182,069 of MNCI01016169.1, read as the reverse complement.
CTTAATCCAAAAAAATGTGTTATCGGCATCAAAACAGGCAAGATGCTTGGATTCATAGCCTCTGAAGCAGGGATACGAGTAGACCCCGATAAGGTAAAATCCATAACAAACCTGAAACCACCCGGCAATCTCACCAAACTTCGAGGTCTACAAGGTCGATTACAGTTCATCAGGTGCTTCGTAGAAAAATTGACAGACAAACTAAAACCTATGAACCACCTGTTGCGTAAAAATGTCCATTTTGAATGGACTCCACAGTGCCAGGAAGCCTTCGAAAATATCAAGACAGCACTTGCCCGACTGCCTACGGTTTACCCGCCCCAAAACAACAAACCGTTTTACATCTACCTTGCCACTTCAGAATCATCCATCGCGTCCATGCTCTGCCAAAAACGAGATGACAGAACTGAAGTCCCTGTATACTATTTGAGCCACGCCTTAGTTGCCCATGAAAAGAAGTACAACGACATGGAGAGCTCATGCTTAGCTTTGGTCTTTTCTCTAAGAAAATGACGACATTACCTCTTCCGTAATCAAGTTCACGTAATCTGTAAGGACAATGTACTGAGAGCCATAATAGGACACATCTATGAAATGAGTCGAATAGCCTGATGGAAAGCCATGATAGCCGAGTTTGACCTGTACTACGCAGCGCAATCATCAGTCAAAGGTCAAGCCATAGCGAATCAAATGGTTGCATCACCAATGCATGACCAAGCAATCATAGAGCCTGAATTCCCCGACGAAAGTATAAACACGATAGACACAGTGCCTGATGACTACGATGCTATTTTAAACTTTGATGGAGCATCCACCTCTCGAGGAGGAAGTGCGGCCGCTGTAATCACCTATCCCTCTGGGGAAATCTGACCCTTTGCTTATCGTTTCGACTTCCACTGTACTAACAACGTCGCAGAGTATGAGGGTCTCCTTAGAGGTCTCACAGTAGCACTGGCTTCAGACATCACACGCCTGGTAGTCAGAGGGGATTCACAATTGGTTGTAAACCAAGTCACAGATGTCTACACGTGTAAAGCTCAACATTTGCAACCATACTGTGACTTGGCGAAACATTTAATGAAACGATTCGAAAACGTTGATGTGCAACATGTCTCCCGCAACGATAATACCATAGCAGACGCGTTAGCCACACTAGCGTTAAATATATCGCCTGACATGTTCCATGCCTTGCCAAGCTCCGTAATTAGGTGCGATGAACCAATAATCTCCGAAACATTGTCGATCACATCTGTTAGTACAACACACGCGATGGAATGGTACGATGACATAAAACAGAACCTTCTACGTGGCGAAGCCCCGCGACATCTAACAAATGCGCAAAAGGACGCTGTGCAAAAACGTTCTAAGCAATATACCCTGGTAGGGGACACACTATGTCGTAGATCTTACGAAGGCGTATTGCTAACATGCGTCACTAGCACTGACGCCCAAACAATTGTCGATCAGGTACATGAGGGACTATGTGGAGGACACATAGCACCAAAAGCCATGGCCACGAAAATAAGACACTTAGGCTACTATTGGCCCCACATGGAATACGACTGCTCCTCCAAAGTCAAAACATGTAACATTTGTCAAAAACATAGTAACTTAATACATGTACCACCAACCGAGTTGCACACAGCACAGATAACATGGCCTTTTCAGAAGTGGGGATTGGACCTCATCGGCCCGATAACACCCTCGTCTTCCGCAAGGCATAGTTTCATCATAACCGCGATAGAATACTTTACGAAGTGGGTAGAAGCAACTCCCCTTCGAAAGACGACTTCTAAACACGTGTGCAACTTTATCTTGGAAAACGTTGTAACCCGTTTTGGCATTCCCATGATAATCATCACCGACAACGGGCCACAATTTAGTAGCGCCGAAACAAAAACCTTTTGCGACAGTCTGGGGATTCAGCATTCGTTTTATTCCCCTTACTATCCTCAAAGCAATGGGCAAGCAGAAGCAACGAACAAGACAATCATAACAATACTTAAGAAAATGCTAACCCAAAGCAAAAGGAAATGGCACGAGCAACTAAAATACGCACTATGGGCATATCGCACTATACACCGGACGTCCACAGGTAAAACTTCGTACAGTCTCGTTTATGGCTCAGAAGCTGTTTTACCTTTGGAATTACAGGTACCATTGCTAAGGATCACATTCTCTGGACTCCTCGATGACGAGAAAAATAACGAGCTAAGGCTCATTGACCTCGACTCGGTAGAAGAAGAACGTGCACGCGCACTCGATCAGATCGACTGGTACCAAAAGCAACAACGACAGCGGCATCGACATGACATTAACAAGCGTCCAATCCACGAAGGCGACCTTGTACTCAAAGCTGTTCGGGAACACCCAGACAAATTCTCAGCCAACTGGGAAGGGCCTTACATGGTCATCAAGGCATTCGATAATGGTGCATTCAAGTTAGCTGACACCGAAGGGAACGAGCTCGCTAATCTGACAAATCATTTGTACCTAAAACCGTTCTATGTCTTAACACAAGCTCAGGTACTTGTAAGTCCTGGGATCACGACTATAAACTGATACCACAGCTCGTCCTGGAATCATGACGATAAACCGATACCACAGAACAGTCCTGGATTATGACATAAAACTAATACCACAGTGTCGGCAACGACGATAAACTACCACCCGTCCAGCATGACAGTAAACTGCCGCCGTCACAACCATCAAAGTCCGCTAAGACTATAAACTAGCTTGCCTCTTCGTAGTTCGCTAAGACTAAAAACTGGTGACGTACCATTCGCCACGATGCTAAACAGGCAATGTCCAACGGGTTATGACACAAAACTAATCCATAATAGTCTGCCAAGACTATAAGCTGGCAAGTTCACATCCGGCACCTCACTCTGCCGCCATGCTCATTCATCGCTTGCTTCATTGCACCACTTGCTATCAGCTGCCATCTTCAGTGCTGCTTTCATCTGCATACAGTACCTGCCGCACTCCAGCACCTCTGTGCCGTCAGCCACCATGTAAGTCTAAGCTTGTCTATTCGCTCACGATTTTCTTGTCTCCTTGGCATTACGTTTGCAGGATGACACCCGGAAGTTTCGTACAAAGATGCACTTCATCGCAAGCAACAAGATAAGACAATGTTCACAGCGCACCTAGCAGGACTAAATCAAACCATTCGCTAGTACATCCCCATGCATTCCCCAGTTTCCATTCAACTACACCCTTGACACACCCAGTACATTCAAAACATTGAGCACGCTGTTGCATACTGCGATATGCTACACAGTGCAACACCTACACACGAGTACACAAACAAAGCAAATTTTGCTGCAAAAAAAAAAGCGAGAGACCCCGGGCACTTCCCATGTAAGCCCCAGGCGGGCATGTAGTCATCTCAAAACCAAGTACTCGTACCCACAATGGTCAACAAGCACCCAGTCGCATGGCTTTGGCTCCCCGTCAACAGGTTCCCCTGAACACTAAACACAGGCCCTGTTCTCCCAAAGAATGCAACACATCCTCCTGTAGCTCTGGTCCCGTCAACAAGTTCTCTTACACACTAACCAAGAGCCTTGTTCCGCCAGAAGACACACCTCGCATGTCTAAACTCCGAGTCTGCTAAACAATGGCTATTGACAAGGATCGGCATGCCTCACATCAGAACATCCCCTTTCCCTTGACTAATCCCCTGGACCGATCATCAATCCCTGTAATCTCCCTTACCTCCCAGATACAAAATTCCCCTTTCCCAATCCTCTGTACTACTGAACACAGTGCGATGACGTCTCGTCCAAGTAGCAGCGGACAATGTTTCTATCGAGTTGCTTGTGGTATTTTGCACTTCTTTGTCGACGCCTCTCGAGTCGATTCCTCCAAGCGTCAACAAAGAGGGGCCAATGAAGCACCACAAAGTTCGGAGCTTAGTACTTGTCCGACCCCAAACAAGACCCTGGAACTCACAAACGATGCCGGCTGCGTGATCGCAACACTTAGTTTTTGCTAAGTATATGGGGCCAGCGTATACACACACAGTGTATACGCCCAGCGTATATGCCCAGCATTCTAGCGTATACGCCCGGCTCCTCGGCGTACACGCCCAGGCACTGCAGATGCGCACGCTCAATGACAGGATCTCCAATGACAGCCTGAAGATAACACTGAAGAGCAAGGATTGAAGCAAGTGGCATCCATCAGCGTATACGCCCAGTGCTCAGCATCTCCACCCAGTTCACACCCAGCATTTTCAGCGTATACGCCGGCCTGATACGGCATATACGCCCAGCGTATACGCCCAGCAGGTTTAACATTTTGTATATTTGTAAAGTGTATGCACCCGGTCAACGCGCCATGTGTCTCCCATCCCAAGTCTAGCGTAACAACCTGTATAAAACCCCCATTTTTCCACTTACACCGGACGGTTGGCAAAATCCTGGAGCACACCAGAGAACATTTACGCTGCGCAAAAGAGTAGAAAAAACCTTCTTACGCCTGGAAGCCCTGCACGCTGCGCATCTAGTCTCTTACGCTCTGCCATGCCCTGCACACCAACCGAGTCACCTCTGTGTACGCCGGGGCTTTTCGTCCGCCTTGTGTTCCCACAACTGCGTTAGACCGGTGCACTGTACTCTGACTCTCTAATTCCATCGTTTCATTTGCTGCAAGTTCTTTTATAGTTTTATGTCAATTTGGCCCAAGCCTCATTTACGCTTGTTTACATTTACGCTCCGTTTGCATCCGTCTACGCTTTACGCTGTTTTTGCTTCGTTTACGCCTGCACGCCGTTTACGCATAACCCAGCGTATAGCATTTTGCGTATGCGCGGGGAAATCCTTGTCTGATCTGTGTGTGGACCACCCAAGGTACTCTGCCTCCATTGCATTCCAGCTTGCCCTCAGGCGAAGGCAAGGTCTTCTGTACCCATCCCGCGATCCCACGGCCTCTGTTTTTCCTTCCAGCCAAAGACCGACGATTTCAGGCGGTACAAGTTCCAGCCCTTGTACACAATGGAAGAAAGATGAAGGAAAGAAAAACAGTCCAAAAGAATGCTAGTTTTTCATTACAGAAATCGCAGGAATCGCGTTAATCCTAACGTAGAAGAATGCAAGGGTTTTTGCTCTGAAATGTTTTTCTGTTTCATGTAAAATTAACTGTTCTTTTTACCCAAATCAGCGGCATCTCTGCTGGCCGCGTTGTGCCGAAATTTCTTCTGCAAGGACGCGAATTCAAAGAAGAGGGACTCACATCTAAATTCAAGCTTTATATAGTTGATTCGCCTACCTCCAATGACGCCGATGTGTGCCGCACCGCGTAACTCAAAAAAGCAGACATCAGCATTAAAATAGCAAACCATAAGCAGCGTTGGCCACCCGTGCCAGGGCAAACGGAGTCACCAAGACCTCCGCACGGATGCCGTGCTGCCGAACCCTCGCCATTAAATTTTAAAAAAACAAACAAAAGGATGCTCTACCGTAGCAACAGATCTACAATGCAATTGCTCTAAACCCTGAAATCAATGGCAGGAATTTTGAAGAACGATTTACAAAAACGTGAAAACGCAGGAAGCCCTAGCAAATTTGGGGCAAAATAAAATAGTTTAGGCAACCGGAACCCTATGATCTAGGGCTATCCGTCCAGTGAATTACATCTGTTTCCAGATCTTTCTCCTAGTAACCAAACGTAGCAATGGTGCCGGGTGCAGCTACTGAGCCTTCTCCCACGGTGGTAGTTGCTAATGATCCTGGACAAGAGCGGGATATTTTTGAAATGTTTAATAACTGTTCCAGGTCTAACGCCCTTGCATTCGGGCTTAAAGTTTCAAATTTGATTTTTTCGGTCATTTTTACATATCTACAAAATATTTAAGAACAAGGCACCCACAACATTTATTCCAAGGTAAATGTTGTATTATCATCTTGTTATTAAAACATTAAGAGCTCCATAAGCATCCTCCAAATCCTAGAACAAAACAAAGATTATTGATATACTTGTGAACAATTATGTGAGATTGTTGGAATTATTTTTCATAAACAATATTTATCTATTCCCTAACTTCCTAACTTCCTAAGTTAAATATTCCCTAACTTGTTGGGCAAGTCACTTGGGAGAGAAGTTAGGTGAGATATTTTGCCTATGTAACTACCTTTGACACCTATAAAAGGGCTTCAAGGTAGAGATAAAAAAGG
>MNCI01016169.1:138171-174948 GCA_015680685.1 Gnetum montanum | reverse complement strand
CAAAGTTGGCTGAATCTCTTTAAAGTAAGTCATTTGTAGTTTACACGCAACGCAATCGCTATATTTCTCACAACCGCATGCCGCAACAACACACACACATACTCACATTAACTACTGAGTTTATTTGGAGGTATCTAGGCCTTGGTGTTGCCAGAGACCAGCAGGCACCTAAATCCTGTTCGAGGACACTCGTTGGCGGTCGCGTCCCAAACGGTCGCCAACAACGCTATGTAGCATAGCATAGCATGGCAAAAATGCAACAAATAGTCAATGCACTTCAAGGGTTTCCAATGCATGCAATAAGACACAATGCAAGTTTCTTGCTTCGAACTGGCGACTATGCTACGCTGCGTAGCGTAGCACAGTGTAATAAGATGCTATGCCATGCCAAACATGCTACGCTACAAAGCATAGCAAAACGTGGCAAGGAGTTACACAACATCAATGCACCTCACTTAATTGCACCGTTGCTCTGACAATGTAATTATGGCATGGCAGGCTCATAATTATGGTGTGGCAGGCTTGCCCAACAGTCATGCAAGCACGTGCAGCATAGACAGATCAGCATAAGCCTAGAGCACGTGGTGTCCAAACCGCATCTTTCGCATGCCCTCGATCCTATAAATACCCAAATGAGCAATGCTTAAACAGTCTCTCTCTCTTTCTCTCTCCGGCTCCTGCTCTCTGGCATTTTTAGCTTTTTGGCAGCCTCTCAGTCTCCAGTTTGTTTTCTTGGAAATCTGGTTGGCTAACAGTCTGGTTGGCTGACAAGCAAAAATTTGGTGCTATAACTTCAAGCATTGTAAGCTTTCTATTTAACATTGTAAACAATTAGCATCATCAATTGGCATTCTTGTTCTGCTCTTTTCTACCACCTTGGTAGCACTTTGCATTGTTAATGTTAGAGTCTGCATTCAAGCTCACAGCCCTCTTGCTTTACATGTCTTGGTTACTCTCGGGATCTTTGCACTCCTCAATGTTGTGCAACCGATTGTATCCATCCTGATAGAGTGAGGTCGTAGCTTCGAAGTAGTGCATTTTTCTAACTGCATTTTTACATTATCTCTTGTTTACTATTGCATTTTACATTGTTTTTTATTTCTTTTGAATTTAAGCATTACTTCACGCTATCAATCTCATTTTCTTTAAATCACACGTTGCAAAAGGTTATATTAACATTGACTAGGTCCCTATCTGATCGACCAGACTGTTCAGGGTGCCCCGTTTCCATCCCAATCCAGCACGGCCCTCCCGCGAAAACGGGGTTAAGACTGTCTGTGGCCAATGACCCCTCAATGTTTTTTTTAGCTTCTAACATTTTTGGTTTCTACAATTCCCAGTAATTTGCAAATATACTATGGGACTCCTGGGATTAGCTAACTTCCTGGGCAGGTTACTGACTCAAATCCAATCAGATACAACATGGGTCAACATTATAGTATGCATTTGAGAGGGATTTTGGATTGAAGGGGACTCAGATAAAGGTAAGGTAGAGGAAGGTGGAGGAGCATGGCTACCAACCACTAATGTGTTTGAGGGCTTTGGTGGATTGCAAGGTCAAAAGAAGGATCTTTTCTTTGATCATGGTTCCTACCTACTTGGTAAGTTAACCAGTTGCAAATTAACTGCCCTTGTAGCATTTCTTTTCTATGGTTGGGCAGGCAACTCACCTTGCATGGATGGAGCAGGTGGTAGCTATGCAAGAGACAAAGGATTAGGTGAAGGAAAAGGAGGATCATGAGGATAGTAGGTGGCATCCCTCCTTGGATATGGTAGTTGGTATGCTTCAAGAGGGTAATGGTGAGGTTGGTAAGCAGCAACATGACCAAAGAAGTCTCATGAAGATGAACGTTGCTGAACATAATAACCATAGGGATCTGGTTGCTGGTAAGGGTANGATGAACGTTGCTGAACATAATAACCATAGGGATCTGGTTGCTGGTAAGGGTGCTACTATCTTGGGGGTGCCAACACCCATGATTGTGGTTGTTTCCATTGTTGATACAATTCATAGGATTGTGGTGAAGTTTCACGTAGATAGTATTGTTGTGGTTGGTGGAACTGTCAAGAGTTTCCTTATGAATAAGATAATCTTTTGGGTGTTTGCCTTTGTGCAAGTCATGGATGTAAGGCATACACCCTAGATTCCTATAAGTGTGACACAGTTGGACAACATCCCTTGGGATGTTCATGCTGGAAAATTTCACATCTGCCATCATTATTTGAGTCACTATTCACAACCATCTCTATCATAGTCATTTTACCCTTACCCTTGGATATGGCACGTTCAGTTTCCTTACATCTTTAGCACTCATGCTCATCACTTTGCTTCTTGGACACTTCAGTGATTTTTAAGATAGCTTAAAACTTAATATCCATGGAGTCCCATAATTGGTCAACCTTAGCCATGATTTTAGATTGCAATTTTTGGAGTGGCAAGGTTTTTTGATTAACCACCTCATCTTTGGTTAACTCATCCTTACTATCACAAAATCAAACCCCCCTTTTGCACATAGAAGGATCCCTATTATATTCCTCTACACTTTCTCGCTTTCTCAATTCTCCCTCCTCCCTGGCTACCTACTCAATTAACTTTTGGATCTTACAAGTGCTTAACTTTGTCAATCTCCCTTGGGCATAGATGCCAAGGGTTTTCCTTATTTTAGACTACAACTTGTCTATGATATGGTGGAGTTAATCTAGCTGAGATTATCCATGGCTAGGACACCTATGCAACACAGAGTAGTATCAACCAATAGTGGCATCCAAGGGCTCATGTTTCCTTGTTTCCACCCTCACATCTACTTCCTTAGATTGGATACTTGGGAGTACGTTTGATATTTGTCATTAAACAATTCTAACATCGTACTCCACCACCTAATTGATTTTTGCTCCAAGGACTAGTACTAGTTTTCTTCTTCCTTAATGAGTGTCCTTGGGAATAATTTCAACTTCTACTAGTCATTCTCAATATTCTGCAAGGCACATGAATCTTGGAAGGCTTGGAGATGATTTTGTAGATCAGCATCGTAGCCTCCCTCACACCGAGGGATGTAGTTCATGTCTAGCCTCTTTATTCTACTATCCTTTATGTGCCTTTTTGAAATCCTCATGGCCTTTGCAATGTTCAACATGCTCTGAGTGGCAAGTAGAGGTTCATCAAGGCCATGGTGATGGTGCCTCTGATGTGCTCTACTAACCCTTCTTTCATGGTAGTGGGTCTCCATGGATTGCCCATGCCTTCGATCACGACTGTCCCAAGAATCCCTTTTGTTGTTTTGGTCCCATCGGTCACCTCCATCACGATCATGCCCTCTGCAGCCATGATTTGAGTTAGAAGAAGAAGACGATGAAGGGAAAGAAAAAGGAGAACTTGCATCATGTTGACACCTATCACCCTTCCTTCGATAATCACAACCACAATCGCAATTGTGACCTTCATTTGTCCCCTTATCATGACTTGCTCCTCCAGATCCATTTTTGTTGTTGGATCTATTCTGACTAGAACCTAGATTATGAATTGTGGATTGCATGTCCTACTTGAGGGCCCCTTGAACAAATTCAAGCAGAGGAGTATCACCAAAGGAAAAGCCCCCAAAGAAGTGTTCACCTCCATCCAATGGACCAAGCAAAGGTGGAAAAGTGTTTGACCCCTTACCCTTCACAAGCTCATGTTGATTCTCCAGCTAATGATCCCTTAACCTTTGTGCTTCAATGAGATGATAATCCCTTTAATCGGGATCTCGCATCTCGTACTCCCCGTGAAGATATTGAAGTCCATGTCTGATATTGCATGCCCGATATTGCATCTTGGGCCACGATATTGTGTACCTGATATCATGGCCACTCCAATATCAGAGCTTATGAAAAACATGATTCATCAGCAATAAAGATTGAGATTACTCCCATCATTGCAACATCCACTTATATTATTATTGTTTTGAATTGTTAATTATTTCCTACTTTCTTTAGCTAAATATTTTCATTCATTGCTATTTACTATTCTTGTTATTAAGCTAAATGTGTACGCTTTAATCACGAGCATTTAAGTGAAAGTACTTGGTAACCCAGAAGTGTATTGTTTGGTACATCCAGTGACATATGGTTGGCCATTCTAGAAGTAGTCTCACAAAGTCCAAGACGTATACAAATGATTAAGGGCAAATATGCATCACATGTAGGCTACTTAGATTTCACTTTTCATTATCCATTAGATTAATTAATTTACCTTTTTATCATTATTAGTGGTAGCATAGAATTAGAGACAACATCATATGCCTCACTTTGGACTAAACCATATGTGACAAAGCTACCACTAGTCTAAGTGGAAAGATAGTGCACTATGATCAAGGCATAACAATCTAGATGCTACAACTAGTCCCATCTACAGAATTTGACCAGATTGTATGTGAATTCTACTTTGACTAAAAAAACTACAAGAGCTTCGCTACTTTGACTGAAAATATGATGAAAAAATGATGCCAAATTGTGAGCCCGAGTGTTATATTTATAGGTCAACGTATATCCCACAACATCGAATATCTAACATCGCATCTTGGCTCCAACATTGAGGCTCCGATGTCGAAGCAGATGAAAAAAAATGTGATTCATCAAATATGTTCTTGAAGTGACTCGAGTAAGGAACACTTGTTCATGATTGTCACTTTAACCAAGAAGCACATATTTTCTATCTTAACTTTGAGTAGGAAACATGCATTCTTTGGTTGTGACTTCAACAAGAAAGCACAAATTTCTATTGTGTCTCCAAAAAGGGAACACAAATATTTTAAAGAGAAGGAAATCCCCCACGGTTCTTAAAAGGAAGAGGGAATGCTCCTAGAGTGATTGGTATCATGAGGCTAAGTTCCTAAAGATCCCTACTCATGCTAATGCCATACTACTACTAGGTGTGCGGAGTGGTTCCCTCTAGCTACAACATAGTCTTCCCTTGGACATAGAGGATTGACTCTACACTCTTGTATCACTACTAGAGGTAGAGAACAAGGTTGCATGTTAAGTAAGTAGATTTTGCTTTGCATGAAAAAGGACAAACCTTTTCTTCCTTACCCCAGATTACATGAATATCTTTAAGCTTTGGTTGAGTTCAGTATTCTTGAACCTTCTTGTCTACAATCATTAGAAGGAAATCTAGTTGTTTAAAGTTGTTTGATATCCAATGTGCTCTTTACATTTGAGGAAAGATACGAACAAATACTTAAGCTTCAAGGATGTTACGTCTTTCAAGTAGGGAAGAATTCAAGAAAGCATGCTTTATTGGTGGTTTAAAGGCTACTCTTATTCTAGAGCAAGAGCCAAAAGAAGTGTGGAGATCCTTACGAGTTTCATGTTATCTTAACCATCATAAAAAGGAATTACTTGGCCCTGATTCATTGTGAACTATGTCACAAGGATATGTAGGCTTATTAGGGAGGCTTAGGGCTAGATGTGTTAGAGTTGGAATATGTCTTACCTCTTTTAAAGAATGATGTTTTTATATGCTTGATAGAGATTAAAATGAGTCTAGTGTGTGTTGCAGTCCATCACTTATATGATTATAAAGGTATCCTCAATACGCTTCTAATCTATGGACTAAGGGTTAATATTTGATGTGTACTTATATTGTACTTGTTGTTCTTGTTGATCTTGAGGCTTAGTCCACCTTGAGTCTGCTTTAAAACACTTCACTTTGGAACTCTTGCATGATGTCACAAAATTAATATGAGAGTTCTTTTGGAAATATTTATTGATGTTATTTAGAACTAATAGATCTAGTTGTACTCAATCTAACAAATGTTTTCCCATGTAGTTAAATTATGTACCATGGAAAAGAATGTCTAACTTTTTATAATTTAGAAAATAAATTATTCAATGCATGCGGAATATGCTTGATTTCAAATGTGCATCAGAATTCCCCTTTAGTGTAGCGAATTTGGAATGGCTGGAAGAAGGCATTTTAATTTCCATTTCCACTATTCTAACAATGTAAGGCATTGAGTATCATGTGTGAAAGGCCTGAACAATTGAGCTTGAACGTATTCGACCAAATAGATGCGGGTAAAAACCAACAGCAGTACCCGAATACAGCGCTTTTCGGTTCAGTGGGTTCATTCCTTGATCGATCCCACGTTGTAACCTGTAACGTAATGTTCGCTTTGGTGCAAGCGCGGATATCTATCCTCAATGTTGTAATTAATCAGTAGTACTTGCAAAATCGTATCGTTTCACGGCATTCCCTTGTAGGGCGGATGACAACCAGGCACACTTTGAATGGTCCATTTGGCTAAGACTTTCATGATTTGGACTGAAGCTAAAGTGTAAAGCTGTTAGGTTAATCACCGAAAACAAAAGCAACCCAAAATGTAATACCCAACATCTTGTCGGTACCGATAATTGGAATAAATGCAGTGCACCTAGAAACCGATATGATGGAAAACTAAAGTAAACAACTAACCAAACAGACTCTTAGAAAATTCGTAGGAAGAGAAACGCAAAGAAGGTAAAAATTTTCAGAGCCTCCTCATAGTACGTACTGCCATGTGACTTACTGTTAGCTGGGTGGCCGCTGCTCAGCATTGACGTCTTTGCGTTTACTGGATGGTGGTCCACACCGAAGTCGAATTTTTAGAAATCTTACATTCACAGGATTTTACCATAGCAGCAGTTAGCCTTGGTTACCAGAAAAAACAAAACTTCTCGGTCAACATTGTAACATATGGAGTAAATGATTCAATAGCAAAATTTAAATCCGTCACGTAGAGTAGAAGTTGGTCGCATGCATTCTTTGAAAATTACAGCAACATGAGATCAGCAGTTACGCCATTCTGTGGCCCAGAGCCGAAGTTAAATTCCTATAAATTCCCAAGCGCAGGCACGCCATTCTTACAGACGAAATCTTCAGAGAGTCGCCAAACCACGCCATTCCCAGACACGAATAACATGGTGAAGGTGAAGGCCATCAGAATACACGAGTTTGGAGGCCCTGAGGTTCAACTCCTCACTGTTCTTTCTTTCTTATTAATCTTGTTCTGTGTTATAATACCTTTCGGGAAACTTCTTCAGTTAGTTGAATGCATAATCTTTATAATTGCGTTTATATCAACTTATGCTTATTTTTAAAATAATTATATTTTTTTTATTGGCATGCTTAAATTCATTCTGAAATAGTGAGGCATTGTTTAGTTAATTAAAACATAATGTTTGTGATTCTCAAATCATAAGTTAGTTTGACCCATCAAGAGTTTGTTTTGTTTAACTAACAAAAGTATTATAGAGTTGTATATCCTTAATACATTATGTAGATGTCATCTTTGTATAGAAGTCACTACCAATGTAACTTTATTTTATATATATGAATAACTAAGTAATTATTTTGCTTAGAATTGTAAATTCACTTTTCATATACAAATATAATGTGTCTATTATTAGATTGTTGAAGCTTGGTTTTATTCTTTACTTGATTAATCCTATAGATATTGAAATAAGTACATATTTGGAAGATTTCTTGTATTACTCCTATATGCATGTATAAAAGATAATATTTATATTTTACAATTGCTGCATTTATTTTAATAATTTTTTAATAGATGGTAGTATGTCTAAAAATTGAATGTTTGTAGGTGCTCAAATGGGAGGATGTAGAACTTGGTGAACCTAAAGAGGGTGAAATACGTGTCAAAAATAAGGCTATTGGGGTAAACTTCGTTGATGTTTACTATCGTAAAGGTTTAATTAAAACTACGCCACTTCCATTCATTCCAGGTAAGTGTACTAGTTGTTTTTGATTACTATAACCAAACATGTCCTTGTACTACGATTTAATGTTGATTGCCAAAATAATGATATATTTAATAGATTTATACTATAATTCTTTAATAGCTTCATAGTTTGGCATTGTAGTATGTTGGTATCATTACTAACATAAATAGATGTAAAAGTAAAAACATTAATAATAGTACATTGAGGAATGCAATTAATAAGATGTGTGTTCTTTACCACTTATGATTTCAATATCATCTCTATTTGCAAACATTTTTCCTTATAAACAACCAATTTTCCTCTGTGTTAACTTTGACTATGTTTTGCATGCATGCTATGTTGTTTAAAGCATCATTTACATTGTCCTTAAATTCTTATAATGAATTATTTAGAGTAAATCATTGTGCATGCATACCATAATCTTTAAAAACCTGAGGTCTTTTTCAGTAGCTGGTAAAACTTGAACCCATATTTAATGAATTAAGAAATAAACACCTTACCACCCCTCTGTATAAAGACTATTTCTTATACTTATTGCATATGTAATACATCTTTTCATACTTGGTTAATCTACAAGTTCCAAATTCCTGCATGAACTGTAGTTCCAAATCTTATAACGAATAAGATGTTACTACTATAATTTCTTTCGTGACAATAAAAAAACATGATCTTCCAATCTTAAGAATAGCATGAATCACGGTTAGTACAGGCAGGGAAGCTGTTGGGGTGGTAACTGCTATTGGACCGGGAATAACAGAAAGAAAGGTTGGGGATGTAGTTGGTTATGCAACCATCCCTGTGGGTTCTTATGCCCAAGAACAGATTGTTCCTGCTAATGTAGTTGTTCCATTGCCATCTTCAATTGATCCAGTCACTGGTGCAGCAGCACTGCTAAAGGGTATCACCACGCAATATCTTCTTCGGAGGTGCTTCAAGGTATTACAGAGAAAATCTTAATCATTAAATGTGGAAATTATTTTTATACTCATCCTTGTGTTTCTATCAATTATGAAGGTGGAAGCAGGGCATAGGATACTTGTTCATGCTGCGGCAGGTGGAACAGGTTCGTTATTATGCCAATGGGCCAAAGCTCTTGGTGCAACAGTTATTGGCACTGTCTCAACCAAGGAAAAAGCAGAACAAGCGGTGAAGGATGGATGTGATTACCCCATAATCTACACACAAGAAAACTTTGTAGAGCGTGTAAAAGAAATCACACAAGGGAAAGGAGTACATGTTGTTTATGACTCCGTAGGCAAAGACACATTTCAGGTACTTCTTTACAATATGAAAGAATTTATTGATTTGATGGTATGATTTTGCTAACTCTACTGTGTTGGGGATAATCCTGTTGTTAGGGTTCACTTGAGTGTTTGGCTTATCGAGGGTACTTGGTGAACTTTGGTCAAGCTTCAGGTGCTATTGACCCTGTTCCTATTGAACTTCTAGGATCGAAATCCCTATTTTTAACGCGGTCGTCTTCACTGCATTACACTCTCACTCATGATGAGCTGTTGGCCTCTGCTGGTGAGCTTTTTGACATGATGGAATCAGGTGCACTCAAAATTCATGTTACTAAAACCTTTCCCTTGTCTGAAGCTGCCATTGCACACGCTGCACTGGAAAGCAGAGTGACAACCGGTTCAACAGTATTGATTCCAGATGATGATTGATGAATAAGGGGGACGGCACAAAGTATTTCTTATATGATAGTTTATTACCTTATGACTTAGGCTAGCTTTTTGGTGTTTGTCAATAATACCTAAATTGATCTGGGTAATCTGTTAAGCTACCATTATCCAGCTATTTTCTTCCATATTTCAAATGGCTGGTCGTTTATGTTAATGTACTACACGTTAATTTTATGTAAGGATATCCATGTACAAGTTATGACATAAACACATACAAACAAAGTATAGTAAGTAATACTATTTTGAGATGGTGAGCTGTTCTTGTAAGTAATTATGTATCATTTGCTTCTGGTTCGTTACCACCATTGCAGCCCAGATCTGATCTTTTTTAGACTAATTTAAAGTATAATATGCCAGGCCATATTCAAAAAAGTATCAATTAGGCTACAATTTGACAGCATTCACTGGAATGGGTGAATACTTAACCTTTAACGAAATTTGCTTGTGTTGTAATTGTTCTCTAGGAGACTCTTGAAATACAATCAGAAAGATTTTGGTGCTCTAAAAGAAATTTTAAATTAAAAAAAAAAAAAAAAACATTGTTGTGGCCCTGCATTCATATGTAGCTCAATAATGCTCAAAGCACTTCACAGAAGACTAACGAAAAGGTTGACAGTAAATGACAGAGAAAATGCTGTAGTCATTCCCAGAGCTTTCACATGAAGATTTCAGTTTTAATTTTTTGAACAGCGTTAATTTGTTTCTTACTATGTGCAAAAAAAATTTGGAAAAAACAATAGCAATGTAGCAAAAAGCAACGCTTTCCCAAATGGCATTATGTTTAGAACTTTAAGCCATTACATTATTGCTACACATGTATTCATGCTACTAAAACTAGGGATGAAAGAGAGCAAGCATTTACCATGGCTAAGTTTGCCCTTATCAAGCAATTCTAAAAATGATCCTAAGCATGTATTATTGATTCAGTCATAATTATTAATTCAATCATAATTATCTCTTAATTAGTGTTGTTTTCCTAGACTAGATATATGCTTACTAAGTTTTCCAACAATGTAAGCAATAGCAAGTATAGTAGAGACCATTGCATACATTAAAAGCTTTTTATCTTTTTTTGTCTTTGGACATTGTTCATCTGAGAGTTTGATACCACAAGAAGTATAGAACTAACATATGGGGATTTAATCATGAGCTCTATATCTTTTTTCGTCTTTGGGCATTCTTCATTTGAGAGTTTGATACCATATGAAGTAGCCATAGGCTTGCAATCTTGCATATTAAACTGTGTAAAGATATTTTAAAGATATGTAAACTATCTAAGCGAAAGCTTTTTATCAACCCTATTTTTTTAAATTTCCATGACGGATGAAGTTTTAACTCCTAAATATCATGTATGTCATTGTCTGCTATTAACATGTCATCAACATATAGCAACAACATAATGTATTTTTCACTTATATTTTTAACATACATACAAGAGTCTTCTACACTTCTAATGCAGCCAAGATTTATCATGTGGTCATTAAATTTTTTATGTCAAATCCTTGGTGCTTGTTTGAGCCCATATAATGATTTTAGTAATTCACTGATAAAGTGGTTACTCTAATTATTAGAACGGTTATTATTGAAGTAGTTACTTTAATAATTAGAGTGGTTATTATTGGAGTGATTACTCTAATTATTAGAGCGGTTATTATTGGAGCAGTTACTCTAATAATTAAAGTGGTTATTATTGGAGCGGTTACTTTAATTATTAGAGCAGTTATTATTTGAGTGGTTACCCTAATAATTAAAGTGGTTATTATTGGAGCAATTATGCTAATTATTAGAGCAGTTACTCTCTTGATTAGAGTAGTTGCTCCCAAGTCTATAAATACAGTGCCCAAGTGCACAATTTGAATGAAGTCTTTTAGGAAGTCTGGTAGCAATCAAGTAGTGAAACTCTTATAGTCTATTTGAAAGTTAAAGTATTTTCCAAGTGCCCATAGCAGGAGGTTGAAGTGTGGATCGATCTTTATTCAAGCATTGTGTACCTAAGCACACCTTGTGTACAGTAATAAAGACGAGCTCTTTGATTCATCCTTGCGCAGCACTTGAGATTTGTTTTCTTATTCATTTCTTTTATTTTATTTTCCTATGATTTTATTTTATTTTATGCACTTTACATTTCTGTTATTAGCGTAGCAATTCATTTTGATCAATTAAATAAATCATTAAAATACACTCTGTACGATCACTTTGAGAATGCGTGTAACACTTGGTAACCTAGTAACGATTAGCATTTGGTTATCCCAGTAGTGTTGCACTAGTTCAAGATGTGTACAGCAAGTGAGAATGGATGCTAGTGTTAGGATTAGTTAGAACTTAGTTAATGAGTAGATAAGTTAAATTAGTCACCTAGTTATCTCTCTCTTTCCCTATTAGCATAGGACATAAAAACTTAAAAGATATAAAAATCATGTCTCAAGCTTACTTAACCATACAATCGTGACATACAAGTAAGTTTGGGAAGACAATGATCAACCAACCCATCCTTGTTCCACAAGGGCACATAAGCACTTAGTCCTTGGAATTCGACCAGATCATGCATGAAACACTCGTATTCATATGGTTGAGCATAGGGGTACCTCATCGATCATCATTAGCGCTGTTTCCAAGGACTTAGTTTTTTGTGCACTAATTAGAACTTAGGAAATCATTTACATCATTGGAATGAACCCTTTGATTGAGAAAATAATAAACAAGAATACATTGCACACTGAACAGACAAGTATGTCTCCTTCTTCGTATGGAAGCACCTCATCGCCTAGATCTAAAACAAGAAATAGTCAGTGGCGTAATACACATGATGTTGATCCACCAGTCCCTCAACAAGTTCAAGTGGTATATATTTATCCTAATGAGTATATACTAGACTTCACCTTTATCCTCCATCAAGATGAGCAATTGCATTGGTGAGACTTAGAAGGTAACATAGTGTTACCTCCTGATCGTTTAATCCCGAGCATGCTTCTTCATGCTCTCACATGAATTGGCATGTCACACTTACACGTAGAATACATTGTGTAAGACCATGAATCAAGAGAATGCCATTCCACAGAGGCATAACGTCAAAAGGACTTGCAACAGGAGAGACATCATAAGTCTTTGAAGGATAAGCGGTCCCAAGATGCCCCACATGTCTTAAGCAAAAATGAGGGTGGTGAACCTACCTAAGGTAGTCGACCACACAACAATGTTCCTCCCCTTGACTTTGGCCAAGAGGTTGTGTATCAGGACCTTCATTCCACTATTCATAACCTAGGTTCTGATACCCATGGGCACAAAGGGTCTGAAAAAGGGACACGAACTCATGATAAATATGGACATTCTGATCGCAATCACGATTGAGGTCGAGACCATAGAAGAGAAGGTAGGAGACACTGTCATAGTGATGGTTCTCTTTTTTCTTCACCTTCATCATCTCCTTCACCCTCTCCTTCAATATATGGATGTGGTCATAAAGAAAAAGACCATGGGGATAAAGGTAGGCAAAGTGGAAGTCATAGACGAAACAACTAGGAAAGGGGACAAGGGCACTCTAGAGAGTCATGACATAGAAGAAGGAAGAGTAGGGAACAATGTAGGCATCATAGATGCCATGGACCAGACTATCACGATGACCCCTACTCACTACTCAAAGTATGTTAGACATAACTAACGCTGTTAGAATTCCAACAAGGAACTAGAAAGATAGTAGGATCAAGAGATTAAATATGAACAACATCCCACAATTTGAAGGGGGATACAATGTTGATCCTTAGAATCATTTACAAGCATTCCATGATGTGTGTGTCTTACAGAACATAGAGAATGAATGGCAAAAACTTAAGTTATTCCCACAAATATTAGTTAAAGAAGCAGAAAGCTAGTATCGGTTTTTAGAACCAAAATCCATTCATAGGTGGAGCACTATGTTAGAACTATTTAATGACAAGTACCAAATGTACTCCTGAGTGTCTAACTTGTGATAGCAAATCCAAGGCACCTTGAAACAACATATGTCCCACACAATCATAATCCAAACAATATAGACATATACACAACTGATGCCCTCATATACATAAACCATGTGGTCACTAGCATATCCATGCTCAGTGTAGTATGTAAAACATTGTCATGAGTACTCATAAATAGTTATTTCCTACAAGTATTTTATTAGTATTTTATTTTTCAACTAGTGCTAGGGTCTGTCAACCTGTGACCCATAACCACTAGCCTTCTAGAGGATTAATTATAGGGAAGAACACACCTATGCCATGTACAAGTTATAGGGACGAACACACCTATGCTCTCCTACTCTTAGGATGAGGCCTAAGATAGAAGCCTCACTAATGCATCATAGTGAAGGTCAATCAATACTACCTCTAGGGTGCCTCATCACCAACCAGTCCACACCCTCATGCTAGCACCACCCGATCGACGACCATCACAAGTGTCATTGTGAAGAAATGTACAAAGCCTGGATAGCTTAAGCCAACACATTCCACAAACACAACACATCCATAACCAACATAACATGACCACATCTATTCATGCCTAATAGTTACATTCATTCCATAAAATAAATACCATGATTTGACAAAATAAAAGTTTTCACCACAATCATATTTCTTGAACTGCATGTAATACCACAAAATGACCACTATACTAACCTCCAAAATGATATATGCCCAAAAAGGAAATCAATTCCATTATTAGAAAGTATTTTTCAAGATGATACCAATGACATTAATTTTACCTAAATCAAATTCCCAAAAGCAAAGTTATGCATGCTTAAAGTTTGATTAATCAAATAATATTTAATTACATCCACTAATGATTGAAACTGCCTAAAATTTTTATGCCATACTAGGCCCCTAAATATAATATTTCAACTATGCCACACTCATCAACATCACATATCATATTACATAAGTCCCCATTATATCATACATCACGTATATATTAATAAATAATTCATAACCAAAACTGTACAATTTTGGGAAATATGCAAAACAACATGTCCAAGCTCAATCTTTGAACTATCTACCCCACATGCCCAAATGTCACATGATCATATATACTGATTCAGCACCAAAATATAGGAAAAAGATAAAAACAACCCACCAATTCAAATTGTGGTGGCTGAAAGTTCGAAATAAGCAGAAAATCCAACAAAACTTTGTTTTACTTCAAACAAGTTTCACACCCACATAGATACTACCACAACAATCCCAAAGCCAGGTTTATAGCAAGCAAAAACTATCCACAAAGCTCAGAATTTAGAAAAATGTGAAAAAAAAATGAGAGAGAAGAAAAAAACTGAAGAAATTAGCTCCCATTCATTTTTGTTGTGCAAGATAGAAAACAAAAATGTAACAAAATCCAATTTGCATGGGTAGGTGGTGGTGGGGAAGTGGGAACAAGAAAAAACAAAAATATAAACTATACTTTTTACTATATGCTTTTTGTTTAATAAGAAAAAAACAATGGTGCACTTCTTTTCTCACATGACTGGAGCTGACGTTTGACTTTTTCTTTTGCATTCTTTATTATTTTTCAAGGCCACATTTTCATAAGCTATATTTTTCCCCCCAACAACTAATGTCGTGAACTTAAATCATGCATAACAAACACATTGAGACTTCAAATTAAAATTTGTTTGAACCTATGAGATTCTTATCAAATGCTCTATACCTTTACATGTCAAAATCACACCCAAGCATCACATAATATAGCACTATAGTTCAAATTCATAAATACTGAAATCACACATAAAGAATAGAGATATACCCAATAGGTGCTCTTGTACCCCAATCCACCATCCCTACCAATAATGTCACCTATCTAACACATCACACAAGGCTAATGTACATAATCACATTAGTTAAGAATGTAATGACATCATAATCATAACATATAAAGTGTAGTTACAATAAGCTAAGCCTTCCCCAATAACCCATTGAGACAACACATGTAATGCATAAATCATAATCGTATGATGGTAGCTAATGTATCTAAAAGGAATGTAATAGTTATCTTATACATAGGGTAACCTTTGATAGCCCTACCAATAAATGTACTATTCAAGTGGGGCATATGCTCAACTATAAGAGCAATACTAGTAGTAGTGGCAACAACTGCAAGCATGGGGAATGCCATCACCAAGGCAACCATATCCATATAGGCAACTTGATCTCTACGAATACTATGTTCAATGCCCAATCTCTCCTGAGAATACTTTAGTCCATGCTTCCTCTCACTACTATCCACTAAAATATCATCAATCCACAACTTCACAGATGAATCCAAATTTTTCCATATCTTAACCAATAGTTGGTTTTTCACTTCACAATCCTAAATTGCTAACACCAATGCCACCACCAATTATGCAAGAAGAGTTACCAATGCAACTACAACAAAAGAATGCTATGAGGATAATAACCATATAAGAGGATGTAATAGTAAATGAACCAAGAACCAAGAAATGTCCCTTTTTAAGTACAATTTCAGAAAAGATTTAAAGGATGGAAACTCCACCTAACTCCATCCCATCCATACATACTCCTCCAAGGAATATTATGTGTGTAGTTTCTATAGAAAAGAACATCACAACAGTCATGCTCATATAAACATAACACACTAGATTATGGTAGGAGCACTTCCCAAGAATAGAAAAGATCTTGGAAGTCCCCTAGTTCACCTTTAAATAGTAGGACATAAATCATGCAAGGCTCTTTTAGATTTTGGATTAGGAGTAAATCTCATTTCATAAGATATGTACAAGGCCTTGAGCCTTCCTCCACTAAAGGAAAGTAACATTCAATTAGAGTTTTCCGACCAATCCATTACTATTCCACTTAAACAAGTGGAAGATTTTATCATTATCATAAGTGGCTAGTCCTATCTTGTTGACTTCTTAGTCATACACATGGGAAAGAACAAAGAGGAATTTTCCATAGTTATGAGAAGAGCATGGCTTAGCACTGTAGATGCTAAGCTTGGAATCAGAGACTTATCCTTGAAAATCTCTAAGAAAGATGAAGCTAGTAGTATTTAGAGATGTAGGGTTCCATTTATAGCATATAGCGAGAATAGGTGCAATTATGTGTAGAAAATTTGGATCATAAAAGATGATGAATTGCATTTTTTTCATCTACTCCAACATTGAGTATTTGATGTTGTGGTCTTGATATGACGTCAGGTATCCAATGTCAAAGGGATATACTCTGGCCTATAAATATAGCACCTAGGCTCCCAACTTGGAGTCAATTTTCAATTTTCAGTCAAAGTAGCAAAGCTCTTGCAGTTTATTTTTTCCAAAGTTAGAATATTTTCTAATTGCCTACAGAAGGAGTCTAAATGTGTACAGTTCTTTGTTTGAACACTGATGTGCCTGAGCACAGCAGTGTGATGGGAATAAAATGAACTCTTTTAACAATCCTTGCAGCACTAAGAATAGATTAATGTTTCTTTTAATGCACTTTACTTTAATGCATTTGAGTTAAGCAATTACTTTCTAGTAGTTATTGAACATAAGCATAACCACTTTGAACATACATATAGTACTTGCTAACCCAGCAACACTTAACGTTTGGTAGCCCAGCAGCACTATATGTGTTTAGGATGTGTCTAGGAAATTAGGGTAGTTACTTGTGTTAGGATAGTTAAATCATAAATGAACTAGATCTTAAATTATTCTACCTTTCATTCTTGTTGTAGGTGACTAAACTCTTAAAACATAAAATAAGAAAAATCATGTACCTCAATTACACTTAAACCATTCCCGTGAGCCTCACAAGTGTAGTTGGGAAGACAATGAACATTCTCAATTTCCATTTCACTTCCTATAAGAGTTAGTGTACTAGAGAACTATAAGTCCATGGAATTCAACTAGATTGCACATAAATGCCTTAGTGATTCATATGGTTGGGCGTAGGGGTACCTCATCACTCATCATTAGCATCATTGTTGGGGATCTTTTTGTTGTTTCATGTGCTATCTAGGATTTAGTGAAAATTATTTAAATCATTCAAAAGAACCTTAGAGTCACATCGCATCTTAGGATTACTAAAAAAAATTTAAGCACACTGCATTTTTTATCATCTAATTGAAATGTCTTCTTCTCATAGGAGTACTTCTCCACCCAAGTCTAATGGAGTTCATCAGCCACTACCTTAGCATTTCAAATGGTATATGCTCATCCTGATGAATATATATCCAATTTAACCTTCATCCTACATTAGGATGAATAGCTGCAATGGCGTGACATGGAGGGCAACATTGTGTTATCGGCCAAGCGATCTATTCCTGCAATGCTTTACCAAGCACTTATCCATCTAGATCTTCAAGAACATCATGTTGAGTATGTTGTACAAGACAGTAATGCCAGGGATTATCATCCCACTAAAGCACAATGTCTTTGAGATCACTAATTATAGCAACATCACGAATTCATGAAGGGAAAAGGATTTAATGACTCCCCATTCCTATTGTACCAAAATGATGATGGGGAACCCTTCTCTAGGGGTTCTCCATTTAGTGAAATTCCTCTCTTTAACTTTAGTGATAGAGGTCAAAACTAGAACTTGCAATCCATAATTCACAATCCTGGTTTTGGTAAGAATGGATCCAATGACAAAGAAGGATCCAAAGAGGTAAATCAAGGTAAGGATGTGGATAAGAAACAAAATCATAATCGTGGTCATAATCACCAAACAGGTGGTAGCAAGTATCATGATGATGCTAGTCCTCCTTCCTCTTTCCTTTTTTCATCATCATCTTCTTCTTCTTCCAGCTCTAATCATAACCACAAGAGGCAAAACCATGATGGAGGTGACCAAAATGACTAATGAATCAAAATGACCATCAGGAAAGGCAAGAACAAAGGCATGAACATTCAAGAGAGGCACATTTTCATGAATAAAGGGGTAGTAGAGGGCATCATAGGCACCATGATCAAGGCCTCAATGAGCCTTTTCTTACTACCTTAAGTATGCTCAATATTGTAGAGGTAGTACAAATTCCAACAAGGCATGTGAAGGATAGTCAAATCAAAAGGCTAGACATGAAAAATATTCCTTGGTTTGAAGGGGAATATAACTCTAATCCACAAAACCATCTCCAAGCCTTTCAAGATGCATGTGCCTTGCAGAATATATAAAATGAGTGGTAAAAACTTAAGTTGTTTCCAAGAACACTCATCAAAGAAGTAGAGAACTGGTACTAGTCCTTAGAGTCGAAATCTATCAGACGATGGAGTACCATGTTGAATTGTTTAACCATAAATATCAAACATACTCCAAAGTGTCCAATTGAAAAAGCCAAATCCAAGGATGGGAATAAGAAACACACTAGCCCTTGGATGCCGCCATCAGCTAATACTATTCCTTAATGCACAAATGTCCTAGCCATGGTTATTCTCAACTAGATCAACTTCACCACATTGTAGATGGGATTCAATCAGAAACTAGGAGAACCCTTGGTATCTATGCCTAGGGGAAACTATCAAAATTAAGTGCCTATTAGATACAAAGATTAATCGAGCAGGTAGCTAAAGAGGAGGGAAAATTAAGAAAAAGAGAAAGTGCAGAAGAATATAAGCATGATCCTTCCATTTGCAAGAGGAAAGTTTGATTCTGCAATAGTGAGGATGAATCTACATCTAATGAGGTGGTGAATAGGAAAACCTTGCCACTCCAAAAATTTTAATCTAAAATTACATCCAAAGTTGATTAGTTATGGAACTCCATAGATATCAAATTCCAAGCCATTCTAAAAATTGCTAAAGAGTCCAAGGAACAAGGTAGTGATTTTGAGCGCAGGAAGCGCAAGGAAGTTGAACATGTCTATTACAAAGGTAAGGGCAATACTACTACAATAGAAAAATTTATAGAAAGTGAATCAAATGATGATGGTGGGTGTAATGTCTACCAATATGAACATCCTAAGGGATGTTGCCCCATAGTGTCACATCTATAGGAGTCTAGGATGTATGCTTTAAATCCATGACTAACATAAAGGCAAACATCTAAAAGATTACCTTATCCTCAAGGTAATTTTAGGTAGTTCCACTAACAACAACATTATTATCCAAGTGAAGCTCCCCTACAACCAAATGAGTAGTATCAATAGTGGTAGCAACCAAAATCATGGGTGCTGGCACCACCAAGGTAGCAATACCCTTATCGATAGCTCGATCCATATGGTTACTATGTGTAGCAACCCTTGTCTCCATGTGACTCCTCTAGTCACGTCTCTACTTTCCAACCTCACTACCACCCTTCTAATCATTATCGAATTCATTCTCCACATGAAAGAATGGATGCCACCTCCTATACTTATCCTCCTCCTCCTCCTCCTGTCCGTGCACATGTTCCTCCTCCACCTATGCAGGGTGAATTACCAACTCAACTGCAACAACACAATGCCACTAGGGCTATTAATCTATAATCAAATCATCAACTAAGTGGGTCAAATACTCAATCAAAGAAAAGACCTTTCTTTTAACCCCAAAATCCTCATAAGCCCTCACATACACCCATGATTGACAATCCTGTCCCTACATCTTCCTCTCTATCACACATCTTTAAGTCCCCTTCAAACCAAAATCTGCCTAAGATCCATACTATAATGGTTACTCACACTATATTTGATTGGATCCATGCTAGAAACCTTCCTAGGAGATTAGTTGATCTTGGAAGTCCTCTCATTTATTTGCAAATTGCTAAAAATGAACCATGAAAGGCTCTTCTTAACTCAGGTTCTAGTGTCAATTTAATCCCTCATGAGATGTATATTGCATAGAACCTGCCTCCTCTCAAGAAGAGCAACATAAGATTAGAATTAGTAGACCAGTCCATCATTGTTTCCTTGAGACTAGTAGAAGACATTGTGATCACTGTCTATGGGTGGTCTTATCCTACTAACTTCCTAGTAATCAAAGTGAAGAACTACAAAGGGGATTTTCCAATCATCATGGGAAGGGCATGGATTAGCACTATTGATGTCAAAATGGATATCAAAGATCTTTCAGTAAAAATATCTAAAGAAAATGCATTCAGAAAGATCGAGAAGAAGAGAGTCCCATGCATTGCGTACAGAAATACAGGGTGCAATTTCATGTAGAAACTCTAGGCCATCAAGTAAGCATCTATCTTTGCATGCAAGCAATGTGCACCAAAAGCAGAAATTCAAAGGTGTTTGTATGCAATAGCCACAAAATAGGAGGGTACCCAGTGGTTGACCGCTAATTTTGGGAGTAGCACACTTTGCATGGAACCAACTGAAAGCCTGACATGCACATATGTTACAGGCATGGATGAACTAGAGCAAGTTCATCACCAACTCTCTCATGATACAAATGATGATACCTACTAGGAAGAGTTGGAAATTCCTAAAAGTTTCAAGAAAGAGCCCCTTGAATTGAAAAAGATACCAACTAGAATGGAATATGTGTTTTTGAAAAATGGAAAGCTAGTTATAATTAATGCAAATCTTGCTCCAGAGAAAAAAATGATGCTATTGAAGGTAGTTGAAAAATGGTCAGCAGCTTTTGCTTTATCATATCCTGAACTCATAGGGATTGATCCTATGATATGCCAGCATTGCATCTATACTGATCCATCCATGAAGCCAAAAAGATAGCCACATAGGTGATTGAACCCCAAAATGAAGCAAATTGTCAAAGAGGAAATCGAGCAACTCCTCAAGGTAGGGTTCATTTATCCCATTGTGAATAGTAAGTGGGTTAGTCCACTTGTAATTTTGCCAAAGAAAGGTGGCAAGTGGTAGGTCTATATCAATTTTAGGCTATTAAATATGGTAGCATTCAAGGATCATTTTTTATTATCATTTGTTGATCAAGTGCTCGACATAATATCTAAGCATTGCTACTATAGTTTTCCTGATGGTTATAATGGCTATAACCAAATTCAAATTGCACCAAAAGACCAAGCAAAGATAACATTCATGAGTCCCTAGGGAACTTTTGCATATCATAAGATCCCATTTAGTCTATGTAATGCTCCTGCTACATTCCAACGCCTGGTTCTGAGCATTTTTCAACAGTATATAGGTACTAGTGTGAAAGTCTTCATGGATGAATTCTCCATTTATGAAGCTACATTTAAGCAAGCCCTGGACCACCTAGAGCAAGTGCTAAAATGATGTGTTAAAATCAACTTGCGGCTCAATTGGAAAAAAAAAAGCTATCTAATGATTCAGGAGGGCATTATATTTGGGCATAGAATATCACAAGCATGAATTAAGGTAAACCCTAAGAAAATAAGGGTCATCCAAGGAATAACCTATCAACCAAAAACTGTCAAAGATGTTCAATCATTCCTTGGACATACTGTTTACTATCAACAATTCATAGAGAATTTTTCTAAGATTGAAAAATCATTAGTGGAGCTAACAAGGAAAGATGCTCCCTTTGTCTACACCGTAGAATGTGAAAAAGCATTCCAACAGTTGAAAGAGAAACTTGTAGAAACTCCAATTCTACAAGCACCTAATTGGTCCAAACCATTTCATATCATGATGGATGCATCAAATTATACTTTGGGAGCTATGCTTGCATAATTAGATGACAAGAAACATCTATACTACATCCACTGCGCTAGCCAAAGCATTGTGGGCACACAACTAAACTACATCACCACAAAAAAGGAATTGATGGTAGTGGTGTTTTCTCTAGAGAAGTTTAGGCATTATGTGCTTGGATACAAAGTGTTTGTGCACATAGACCATAGTTCCATCTACTTCCTAATGAACAAGCTAATGGTAAGCCCCCATGTCATACGATGGCTGGTGATCTTTTAGGAATTCAATCTTACAATGGTAGATCAAAAGGGCACTGAGAATGTGGTCGCTAGTCACTTGTCTTGATTGCAATGGGATAACAAAGACAAAGAAGATTTGTTACCTGATATGTTTCTTGATGAACCCCTCTTTGTTGGGGCTATAACAAACAATTTCCCAATGAGCCTAATTGGTATGATGGCATTCTCACCTATCTTCTCACTTAGGAGATGCCACAAGGGTTGGAGCACCAGAAGAAACAACAGTTTCTTCACCAAGTAAAACATTTCATGGAGATCAATAGACACCTCTATAAGGTGTGTGCCAATGGCCTAGTTCATTGGTGTGTCCTTGATGCTAATCAACTATATGTTCTCCAAGATACTCATGAAGGTCCTTGTGGAGGACATTATGTTTGGAAACATACAACCATTAAAATCTTGATGGTGGGGTAATATTGGCCAATAATCTTTAAGGATTCCCACCATTATGTCTGCTCTTGTGAATGATGCCAATGAGATGGTGGAATGACTGCTCAAATGGAGGGCCTTCAACAATGGATTGAACCACTGGGATCCTTTGACATCTAGGGCATTAACTTCATGGGTACCATCAAGCCCATGTCAAATGGAAAGGTGTACATCATAGTTGCTATAGACTATTGTATGAAATGGGCAAAAGTAGCAGCCATCATTGATTGTACATCTTCTACTACTTCTCAGTTTGTACAATAAAATTTTGTAAATAGGTTTGGTATGCCACATTCATTAATTTTCGATAATGAAACTCACTTTACAAGCACTACTTTTCAAAAGCTCATGCAACGCTTGGGGGTTGAACATAAACTCACAACATCCTACCACCCCCAAGCTAATGGTCAAGCTAAGTTTACCAATAGGGAAATCACAGGAATACTAATAAGAACTATTAGCAAGTATAAGAAAGATTGAAGCACAAAACTCAATGATGTCCTTTGGGCCCATTGCTCAACATGGAAACTTCCTATAGGCTACTTTCCCTATGAGCTTGTGTACAGAAAATTACCAATACTTTCTATTCAATCCAAGCCTTGTACACTTTCAACAGCCTATGACCTCAACCTTGACTTGAGTCTAGCCCAAAAAAAAAATACTAATAAATCTCAACCTACTAGATAAAAATCAATTGGTAGCCCTATCATCCAATGAGTTGCACAAGGCCTACAACAAAAAACATCATGACCTAAAAATCAAAAAAGTCAAGTTCCAACCAAGAGATAAGGTTCTATACTAGAACCCCACACATGTACCTCAACAAACTAAGTTTCAAACATTGTGGGAAGGACCTTACATTATTTATGAAAATTTTCCTTCTGGGGTCATGATGATCTACAAACTTGAGAGCCCAAACAAGAAATAGTTGATCAACATCCAATAAATCAAACCTTTTCATGAGCATAAGCCATCTAATACAACAAGAGCCTCATGGGATGGACAACCATGATCCATATTTCAAATCTTCTTCTTTCAACTTAGTTGTGGGGGAGATGGCCACCCATGTTAACCATATAAGCGGCTCCTCAGTTTTTCAAATTTTTTTGTTTTACACATTTTTTGTTTGACAACTTTTTATTTTACATCATCATTAGTACATTTGCTATTTCTTGAATATTTTACACTTTCTTTTATATTTTCTTTTATTTTATTTTGATGTCATTTTCTAACTTTTTGTTAATAAGTGCTAGGTACAATGATAATGCATTGCTTGATGGTGGTGTGTACTTTGTTGTTATTTGATTATTGGTGTCTAGTTTCTAGCTTTGAATTTCATTATGAATAATTAGGAGATGGTTTCTTTTTCATGCAACAAGCAATGAGTCCACAACATCCACCCATCCACAAACTCTATGGCCTTCCTTATTCTGGAAACATACAGTCCATTTTTCATTAATAAAATTTTAACAAATTTGTGACTTTGGTAGTTTCCAAAATTAAAAAGGATTTAAAGGTTTGAACAAGGTGTGGCTTCAATGGAATTTGGTATTCTTTGTGCCTTTCTATTTTCCTAGGTGCATGTGTGTTTTCATGGATTTCTTACCATTCCATATTAACCAATAAAGGAACTTGAATAAGTCTTTGCATAGTGTGATTCTCATAAAAAAAAGGATGAGAATTCAAAGCACACCCCTTATACAAAAATTAATGCATACGTTTTTGCATGGTGTGGTTTTCATTTAGAAGAAAAATAAAAAAGAGAGAAGATAAGAATTCAAAGCACACCCCTTAGATAAAATAAATGCATGTGTCTTTGCATGGTGTGGTTCCCATTTCAAAAAAATGATAGGAATTCAAAGCACACCCCTTAGACACACTAAATAGGCTACAAGCACTAGTTATAGGACTAGTCCCCTCTAACTAAGGCCCTCCTCATTTCCTACTTCTCTTTTCTTCTCTAATAAGGAATGTTGATTGTTCCGTGGGAGCACTCTTATGTCTCAGGGAATGGACTAGTCTTAGAATGACAAGGAAAAGTCACTAAATGTGGTTGGTTTTAGTTTAGACTAATGATGGATCTTACCAAGTCATTTAACCATAAATTCCACAAAGGGCTTTATGTGACTTTAATTAAGAACTTCGTTCCTCTCTCTCTCATCCATCTATGCTTTCCATGTCTCACCTCACTACTGATTTCATGTTCTAGGTCGATGTCCTAGTTTGATGTGTCAAAATTCTTAATTAGTTTCTTTCAAGTTTTTGTACTTAACCTTTTGTAACCATTAATCATCCACGAAGCCCATAAACTCTTTAATTTGAAGTTATGCAAGGGCATAAAAGGCCTGTGCCTACTTTGGGAAGGACCCACTTACATATCTTTTGGTTGGGTTACTTAAGTTCTTTACCCTTAGACACTCTTACAATCAATTCATTTTGTTTACCCCATCAATGACATCCAATTATGCACATCTTCACAACATGTTTTTAGTAAACCTTCCTTTTTGTTGTTGTGAATTCTTACACCCTCTTCAAATATTTCCTTCTGTTGATCTTTTTTCAAATTTAATGAATCACTTATCTATTTTACCCTATTTGTCAACCTTCCTAGTAACACTACTAAAGCAATCAACCTACCACAATTACAACCTAGCCAAGTGTAACCACCAATGAGACAAGGTATTTGCCAACTCTATGTTACATATTGCATACTAATTCATGATTCTGTTGTGATTGTAGTGGGAAGCATGGACTGGATGCAAGACTACCTTCACTAACGATGATGCAGCAATACCACACAATGAGGACCATTCATGATCATTAGATCTTTTCTCTCATTCTTTTGCTACTAAGAGGTGTTGGATGTTAGTGTTATCCAAGGTGTTTGTTTATCTTATCATGGACACCCAATGTTGTAAAGATTGTATCTCTATATACTTGGGCACTCAGAGTCTATTATTTCATTTTGAGTTAATTTGTATGTCAATTAATAATCCCATACCTACCCAATATTTTGTAAAAATCTTATTCCTCCTCTTCTTCACTCAAGGATGACTTTTCATTTAGTCCTGGGGGTACGATGAAGTGCATTTGTTCATTTGCTCCGACATTGGATATCCAACATTGAGGGGGTATACTCTAGCCTATAAATATAGTACCTAGGCTCCCGATTTGAAGTCAGTTTTTAGTTTTCAATCAAAGTAGTGAAGCTCTTGCAGTTTATTTTCTCCAAAGTTAGAATATTTTCTAAATGCTTGCAGAAAGAGTCTAAGTGTGTATAGTTCTTTGTTCGAACACTGATGTACCTACGCACAATAGTGTGACAGGAATAAAACAAACTCTTTTGACAATCCTTGCAACACTGAGAATAGATTAATGTTTCTTTTAATGCACTTTAATGCATTTAAGTTAAGCAATTACTTTTTGGCAGTTAATGAACACAAGCACGACCACTTTGAACATACATATAGTACTTGGTAACCCAACAATGCTTAACGTTTGGTAGCCTAGCAAACTATATGTGTTTAGGATGTGTCCAAGAAAGTTGGGCAATTACTTATGTTAGGCTAGTTAAACTATAAATGAACTAGATCTTAAATTATTCTACCTTTCATTCTTGTTGTAGATGACTAAACTCTTAAAACATAAAATAAGAAAAATCATGTACCTCAATTACACTTAAACCATCCCCACGAGCCTCTCAAGTTTAGTTGGGAAGACAACGAACATTCTCAATGTCCATTTCACTTCCTAGAAGAGTTAGTATACTAGAGAACTATAGGTCCATAGAATTTGACTAGATCGCACGTAAATGCCTTAGTGATTCGTATGGTTGGGCGTAGGGTTACCTTATTGCTCATCAAAAGACACAATATGCAATGGATATATAAAAGACATTTGTACAAAAGGGGCTATATGCAACAACCACTTAACAAGAAGATAGTCGATGGCTAATTACTAAAGAAGAAATAAAATCCAATATATGCATGGAACCAAAAAAGAAAATCACAAGTGCCTATGTTAAAGAAAATGATAAGTTAGAATAATTAAAAACACAACCTCCTTTCATGGAATCATACTAGGAGGAAGATATTAGATGGGGACAATTAGAGATACAAGACAAATACAAACAAGAATCCTTAGAACTGAGAGCACTATCAGATATGCTTGAATATGCTTTTCTAAACAATAAAAAATTGGTAATTATAAATGTCAAACTTGACAAAGAATAGAAGAAAATTTACTATAAGTGGTGAATAAATGGCCAACTGCATTTGCATGGTCTTATGATGAAATCACTTAAACTAATCCACTCATTTGGAAACATTTAATCTATACAAATATAGCTATCAAACCATGCCACCAACCTTAAAGAAGGTTGAACCCAAAACTTAAGGAAGTCATCAAGTAAGAGTTGGAAAAATTGTTGAAGGCAGGGTTCATCTATCCTATAGTAGATAGTGAATGGATTAGTGCATTAGTCATTATCCCAAAGAAAGATGACAAATGAAGGGTTTGTATTGATTTTAAATTATTAAATATGACGACATTCAAGGACCATTTCCCTCTATCATTGGTTGACCAAGTCCTAGACACCATCATAGAACACCAATATTACAACTTTCTAGATAGATATATCAAGTACAATTAAATCTACATTGCATTAGAAGATCAAGAAAAGACCACATTCACCAGTCCATGAGGGATATTTTCATACAAGAAAATGTCCTTTAGCTTGTGTAATGTACCTGCTACCTTTCAGAGACTTGAACTCAGCATCTTTTGGAAGTAAATTGGTAATGGAGTTGAGTTCTTTATAGATGGTTTCTTCCCATATGAATTAGATTTTGAACAAGTCTTGGACCATTTAGAGAAAGTGATGTGTAGAAAATAATCTAAAGCTCAATTGGCATAAAAGCAACTTAATGGCCCAAGATGGTATAGTTATAAGATATAAAGTATCTTACCAAGAAATAGAGGTAGATCTAGAAAAGATTAGAGTCATCCAAAATATCACTTAGAGGCTATAGACTGTTAAATATGTCAAATCATTTCTTAGCCATATAGGATACTACAGAATATTTATTGAAAAATTTTCAAAGAAACCACTCATGGAATTAAATAATAAAGATGTACCATTCTTATGGATAGAGCAATGTGAGAAATCATTTAAAACCTTGAAATAGAAATTAATCAAGACACCAATCCTTAGAGTTCTAGATTGGTCTCAGCCTTTCCACATTATGATAGATGCTTAGGAGTAGTACTAACTCAATTGGATGAGCAGAAAAGACCTTATTATATACATTGCACTAGTCAAAACATCACTGAGGCACAACTCAACTACACCACCACAAAAAAGGAGCTTATGGTTGTGGTGTATGCACTTGAGAAATTCAAACACTATATACTTGGTTATCCTATTTATGTTCATATTGATCATAGTGCCATTAGATTTCTAATGAATAAACCAATAATTTGTCCTAAAGTGATAATATGGCTCATTATCTTACAAGAGTTTGACATTACCATGATTAATAAGAAAGGACTAGAAAATGTTGTAGTAGATCATTTATCAAGAATCAACTAGGAATTCCAAGAGAATGATGAACCAATATCAAACTAATTTCCCAATGTAGGCTTATTTATAAAAATTGCAATGGTCATAGACTCAATAGAGAAGTCATGGCTTACTGATTACATAATGTATCTCACCAAACAAGAACTTCTTAATGAATGGAATAAGAAACATAAAGAACAATTCTTTCGTAGAGTAAAAATATTTATGGAAATTAATGGATACCTTTATAAGATATGTGCTGACAAGTTAATAAGATGGTGCATTTGAAAAGAAAGTCAATAGAGAGTCCTATAAGATGCACATGAAGGACCATTTAGTGGTCACTATGCAAGATGAAGGATAGCACTAAAAATCATGCTGCCAAGCTACTTTTGGCCTATCATATCCAAGGACATGCATAATTTTTCATAGTCTTTTGAAAGATGCCAAAGAAATGGAGGATTAACAACCAAAAATGAAGGGTCACAATAATGGATACAACCATTGGAATCCTTTAACATTTGGGGAATTAACTTCATGGGTCCCGTCACACCAATGTCAAATAGAAAGTCCTACATTATAATAACTATTGATTATTGCATAGAGTGGGCAAAAGAAGCTGCAGTAAAAAATTGTATAGCCACAACAACTACTAAATTCTTTCAACAACATGTGGTAAATAGATTCAAAGTAACACACATGCTCATATCAGAAAATAGAACTCATTTCATAGGAGACACATTTAAGAAGCTAATGCAACAACTTGGGGTTAATCATAAATTAACTAGACCTTATAATCCTTAAACAAATAGTCAAGCAAAAGTGACTAACCAGGAAATCACAAGAATATTAACTAGAATAGTTAATCATTATAGGAAGGATTGGAGCACTAAACTCAATGATGCTCTATGAGCATATAGATACACTTGGAAACTTTTTATAGGATATTCCCCATATTGGATAGTTTATAGTAAACTACCTACTATACTGATCCAAGTGAAACTCATACCCTTTCCATTGCTAATACACTTGATCTCAATTTAATCTTATCTCAAAGTGAACGCTTAATAAATCTAAATTTCTTAGATGAGAATAGATTAGTAGCTCAAATGAATAACAAAATCCACAAAAAGTACTACAAATGTAGACATGATGTCAAATAAGGTCTATCAAGCTTGGCGATAAACTCCTCTACTATAATCCTAGTTAGGTTTTGCAAAAATGCTAAGTTTCAAACCTTATGGGAGGGATGCTACACCATCCATGATACATACCAATTCAATGCCATGCAAATCTATCATCCAACAAGTCCACAAAAACTAATCCTCATCAATATTCAACAAGTAAAATCATACCATGACTTTCCTTACTCTATCAAGGACTCTACCATATCCACCACATAGGTTACCCTCCATTCAATCTTCTAATTATACACTTCTCAAGATAGTCATGGGGGTATTAAGTTAACACTTAGGCACAAGTTTTTCTTTTGAAATTTTTCTACTTTTTACCTTCTTAGTTTCCTTGCCAATTTTTACATTCTTTCATATCTTTTTCATTCTTTATACGTTTCTCATTTTTTAATCATTTTTTATTCTTTGATATATTTTTAACTATTTTTACATTTTTCCATTTTTGTCATTTTTCTATGATTTTTCGCTACATTTCTTGTTCATATTTTTGTTGATTTTTCTAATAAAGTGTAAAGGAATAACACAAGATGTAGTCCCAATAATGCAAATTTTACCTTGTGTTATCAAATCATTGAAGGACTGATTTTATATATATTGAGACCACATCATTCATCCACTTATTTCCAATAATAAGAGGTTATTACCATGGACATAATGACATTCTTTTCATAATAAAACTAAAATAAACTTGTGATCATTATGCTTAGATAGAAAAGTAAAGAGCCAAGTGGGAATGAAAAGGATGTGATATCAAGGGTATTTGTGGATTCTCTAAGGTTGCTACTATAAGTCTTATCTTACTATTAAGTTTTATTACTTACTTGATTTCTAACAAAAAAATGGAAGTATGTCTAAAATAAGTGTTGCCTTATCATGTCACTAGAAAGACATGTTACCCATGAATGAAGGCATTCCTTTATCTAACGGCCAACTCTCCTTTAAAAAAAAATAAGGTATGCTATTAATAAACTACTTCATTGAGCTTCAGTGTCAAGTATTTATACTTCTTGCAATAGTGATAACCTTGTAGTTATAGTTTTGAGATAATGTAATGAGATGTCATTAGTATGTAGTATGGGCTTGATTTGAATCTTGGATAGAAGGGCTAATGATTACTTTAACCACACATTATACATAGAATTCACTATGCCTATGGTAAGACACCTCACATCCCATTTTCTACAATCTCTACTATTCCCATCCCACCTCATTGATATATATAATCATAATTTAATGGTCTTTTACAACATAGTGTTACTTTCTCATAGAGGAAATACTAACATTTGTGTTTTGGAAGACATGTATGTTTTACATTCAACTCCTTGAGTACCTACAAACACTTGTAGGTGTGGTTATATAAGGGCACTAAGGGCTAGAGCTTGCTTTGGGGAGTATCCACTTGTATAACTATTGTGCTTCAGACTGAATGACCAATTTCACATCATCTTATGTCTGCAAAACACTTAAACGATCATTCGTACTTTCCTACATACTCATACGTGATCATACCTTTGGTAATTCCTACCAACTATCTCCTATATATCTAATTAACTAACTTTTCCCAAGATTCCTTCTTTCATATACTTTTAATACTAAATTCTCATATTCTGAGCATCATCCATACTTGAGAACCTTTTGCACCATTTCTACATCTTTCAAACTACTTATTTCACTTAATTTTTCCATCAAAAATCACTCAAAACATTGAAATTTCAATGGTGATGTCATAGCTACAATGTATCATTCACTGTGACATTGCAACTATGATGTCACCA
This sequence comes from Gnetum montanum, assembly GCA_015680685.1. Taxonomy (NCBI): domain Eukaryota; kingdom Viridiplantae; phylum Streptophyta; class Gnetopsida; order Gnetales; family Gnetaceae; genus Gnetum; species Gnetum montanum. Next base: position 143,721 of record MNCI01016169.1, on the reverse strand, counting down.
TTGCAAAAATCTATATATATGCACAAAGAGTTAAAATTTTTTATTCTTCTTATTTGATGCATAGGGAGTTCATGCCATTTTTCTAATTCTCTAGTAACCAAACTTCCAAGCTTTGTAAATTCCTCATCATAGCTCCAATTTACACAATTCTTGAACCTCTTGATGACAAGACGATCAACTTAGTTGTGGGGGAGAGCACTATGCATAGTTTGTAAAATTTGAGCTAAATTTATCTAACATTTAAAAAAACATACGAAGGGTAAGAATTATAATAATTATTCACATTTTAAGTAATTAACTAAATAAAAGTTAGTAAACTTAAAAACTCTTCCTAAACAACCATTACAACATACATAAATAAGAATATAATCATTGTGAGAGCTCATAAGAAAGTAATTTGTTCATAATATATTAGAAAATATAGTAGTTAAGGGTTTCTTTTTCTAACTTTGCAATCAAAATAAGGGCTAAAAAGTAATAATAACAATAAATTTTGATCGAATCTAAGAAATAGAGGAAGGATTATAAATCATTAGGAACTTATTTCAAATCCTTGGGTAATCTTAAATGAATCCTTTATGATTGTAGATGGCTCCTAAAAGACTGGCAACCAAAGGACCCTCATAACAAAGAGGCAAGAAACCCAGAGGAAGACAACAAGCTAGAGAGTAAACTCTACAAGTTGAGCAAGAGGCTTAGTCCTTCAACATTCATTAGCTAATAATTGCAATTGAACATTCCACACAAGCTAAAGCTACAACACCACTAGCTCAAGAGTAGGGACAACATATCACACTATTAAGTGAATGCCTCCAAGGTATCCAGGAAAAGTCCATAATGTCTACAGTAATTTTGGAACTCAATTTTGGACCATTCATGGAGTTTGCACCTACTAATGTTCAAGAGTAACTCCAAGCCTCTCCTCTTTGGCCAACACTCTCATGAAATGGTGAATGGTATCTAGGGGAATTTTACTAATTTTGAAAGAATAAGGAGGATGATGCCACCATTAAAATTAAAGAAATCATAGTGTCGTACGCAGTTGATGAGTGGCGAGGTACCCCTACACTCAACCATAAGAAATGAGCGTAGCACACGTGATCCAGTCGAACTCCGTAGACTAAATGCCTACACGCCCCATGGAACACTTGGGGTTAATCATTCGTTGTCTTCCCAAACTTACTTGTAGTTGTCACGGTGTATGGTTAAGTAAGTCCGAGGTATATGATTTTTATAGTTTTTAATGTTTTTCTCCTATGCTATTGGGGTAAAGGGTTGAGAAACTAACTAACTCTAACTAATGACTAAGTCTAAATTAACTAGCATCAGCATCCGTTCCCACTTACCGTACACACCCTGAACTATGCAACTGTGGCTACCAAATGCTAATCATTACTGGGATCACCACACGTAACTTTTGGCACATTTGGCCACTCCATGGAACAGTTGGAATATTTTATTAAAATTTAGAAATAAGTAGCTTTAAGGTTATGGGTTGATGGGTGTTAAATAAAATGATGTTGAGGCCTCCTTGATACAAAATTAAAGTGCCAAATTATTCCTTATTGGAGATTGGAAGATAGTATAATAGCAAATAAGGAATTATATTATTTACTTGAAAAGCATTGGTGAAGAACGTGCTCTGAAAAATTCTTTTTGGAAAGGTCCCAAATTAAAAATCCCTGTTGTTAAGTTCAATTTTGTATTTGGCCCTAAGATAATGTTTGAAACTCCAATTCTCGATGGCCATTCCTGCCTTGCAAAAATCAGAAAATAAAAATAAAAATCAACAACGCCTCTGTCATCCTGAAGAATGGGCAGTTGCAAGCGAAGGCAAAGGAGATGCAAATAAGCTTGATGATCCACTGGTTTCAATGGAGATGCAAATAAGCTTTCAGTTTATTCTCAATCGCGGCGTTCTAGAAAAAATCACGTTTTCACCAAAGCAGCGGGAGTGCAAAACTGCCAACCACGCGGTGCTTATCACGGCACAAACGGCCATTGCAAAAAACCACCATTGCCATGGGCACGGCCAAGTCCCTAAAGGATAAAACCCCTTTACCATGGATGTAGCAGCATAGAAAAAAAATTGAAACCCTCATCCATGTGCAGAAATAGAATCGTGTTTTGTTCAAATCCCATCTTCATCTTCAAACCACCCTCTTCTCTAGCACTGCCACTACAACAGCGAGCTCTTGCTCTACGCGGTAGTCCATGTCGGTAGCTGAGGAGTGATTTCACCACCAAACCCTACCCACCTCAACACTGTTTTCAAAAAACTCAGCGAATTTCATGGTTGTGTACCCTTGGAAAATACAGAAACAGGTTAATTGCTGCAACAAGATTGAAAACAGAAACAACATCACAACTGGGAACTGATTTCAAACTTTCAGGTGGTGAAAAATGGTAATCATAAATGTCATTCACCCCTGAAACCTACAATCTGAAATAGCAACCATGCTCGATGCCGAAGCATTCGATATCGCATACCAGTCCACAAAACGCGACAACAAAGACACAAAGGCACACTAAGACAGGTGTCAAGAGATATTTTGGACTGATGCCGGTGAATCAGAGTTGCAGTTTCATCAAAAATAAAATTTTAAATGGTCTGATGATTAATTCGGCAATGTCACATATGCTAATAGTGTGGAAGACTTACCTTTTAATTATTCCAAGGCTTTAAAACATTATTTGTCAAACATTATTATAAGATACTACTCATAACATAATTGTAATATTAATGATAAAATATTTGTAATATTATTTTTGTAATATTTACAAATATTAGTGTTAGCATAAATTCCTCCTAACTTTATGTAAAACTTCCTAACTACATAACTTCCCAATTAAATTGGTGAGAAATATCTCCTAACTACATGGGTAAGTTGTAACTCCCTTACTTGGGAGAGAAGTTAGCAAAGATATTTTAAGTATGTAACCACCTTTGAACCCTACAAAAGGGAAGGGGAAAGATCATACTTTTGGGGGGGGGGGGAAGAAGGCACTTGATACATCACACTTTGGGAAGGCTACTAGCTAGCACTTGGAGCTCACACTTGGAGACACACTTTGGCTCTTGGGAAGAGCATTTGTAAAAGACATTGTGAAAGATTTCTTGTAAGATTACCTGCTAAAGAAAGGATTTCAGCCTCTTTGTCATGGTCCTATGAGTTATGTTTTATTTTTGTTTTGTTTAAATTGTTTAGCTAGTGGTTTAGATAGTATCATCCTTGGCAAGTAATTTTGAGATTTTTAGATTGCTCTTATTGTTCTTGTTGCCCGATAGAAAATTTCTGTTAAAATTTTGCCATAGAAGCGCTTGTGTTTAAAAGCCTTAAGAACATTTTAGTAGTAAATTTTGTTATTGTGCATCATATAGGAACTACTATTAAGATCGTTGTAAGAGAGCCTCTGCTTGTAGTCATGCCGTTGAATGATTCAATAGTCAAGAGGGTTCAGAAAATATTTGGTATTTTGATGAGACCAGAATAACTTCTTTTTATCTTTAAAGCAAATCTCTGTGGTATTTCAATCAGAAATTGTTAAGCCTTTTGAAGGTTCTATTGAATACAATTGTTGACATCCATTATCTAGCCAAAATGGAGTCTCATACGTGGTAGTTTACGCAGCAATTTTTGGTAGCATAGTAGGATTGTCTTGAAGAAACTACTTATTTGAGCCTTGGAAGTTTGAATAATTCGTAGATATTGAATTTGGGGTAGCTTTATTGCGAAGTGTTTACTCGTGTCATTTTACCTTATTTAAATATTTGAGGTCTACACAAATCTGCTTTCTTTTCTGTCTATTTCCATCGAATCTTGCTCTATTTCTAGTTTTCTATGGAACTATCTCTTTCTCTGGTGAAAATTAGAAGTAGATTCATGGAGTTGTGCTCAAATGATTTTGCACAATTTTATTTGTTATAAGTAGGTATTATAAGGACCGCATAGACTAGGCAATTGAACAAAATAGGAACTCTCAACAAATTACAGTACTTGGCAAAGTTGGCTGAATTTCTTTAAGATAATTCATTTATAGTTTACACACAATGCAATCATTTCATTTTCACAACCGCATGCTGCAACAGCACACACATATACTCGCATTAACTACTGAGTTTATTTGGAGGTATCTGGGCCTTGGTGTTGCCAAAGACCAGCAGACACCTAAATCCTGTTCGAGGACACTCGTTGGCGGTCGTGTCCCAAATGATCGCCAACAATAACACACGTGCTCAAAGTGGTTGTACTGAGGCACTTAACTAGGAGGAAACNATGGCGATCATACAACAACGGATTGGATCTGGAGCAAACACTTGGAATGGAGCCATGCTGGAAGCAGCTATGCAAGGAGCAAGATTGATGGCGCGCTTACCGATGGACAACGGAAGGCTCAATCGTGGCATTGGCAGCAGCAACACTTCTTTCTCTCTTTCTTTCTTTCTTAGTTGCCAACTAAGGCTTGATGTCATTGTAATAAGGTGTTCACCCTTGTTGTCATGAACACCATTTTTGTCAAGTCAAGTCTTGTAATAATGATTCGTTCACATGTCATCCCATTAGTTCCATTTCCCTCAATAATTCCTTACCTTCCTGATATTATTGTAAGGAACTTGAGGACAAGTTTTCATTCAGTCATGGGGGTATGATGAGACGTGATATGCACAAGCTGCGATATCGTATCATCCCCTGTGATGTTGCGTACGCGATATCGTGGTCCACCGCCAAATCTATAAATAAGAGGTGACACTCCCCTTATTTCCCATCCTAGGCTAGAAGTAGGAAAACTTTGGTAGATTGATCACTCTAGAGATAGAATATTTTCCATGTGCCCACAGTAGGAGTCCCCAAGTGAACGGATCTTTATTCGAGCAACTTTGTACCTGAACGTAAGTTGTGTACGGCAATAAAGACGAGCTTTGTGGATAAACCTTGTAGTGCATGGAATAGGATTTATTATTTGTTATTTCCTACCTATTATTTATTACCTGCATTAGCGCGGCATGAGTACGACTTTATTACGAGCATTGACGAATGTGTACGGCTAATCAAGGAATCGACTGCTCATCGCGATTAGATTCTCTCACCGTTTCCTCCTAGTTAAGTGCCTCAGTACAACCACTTTGAGCACGTGTGTTATTGTTGGCGATCATTTGGGACACGACCGCCAACGAGTGTCCTCGAACAGGATTTAGGTGTCTGCTGGTCTTTGGCAACACCAAGGCCCAGATACCTCCAAATAAACTCAGTAGTTAATGCGAGTATATGTGTGTGCTGTTGCAGCATGCGGTTGTGAAAATGAAATGATTGCATTGTGTGTAAACTATAAATGAATTATCTTAAAGAAATTCAGCCAACTTTGCCAAGTACTGTAATTTGTTGAGAGTTCCTATTTTGTTCAATTGCCTAGTCTATGCGGTCCTTATAATACCTACTTATAACAAATAAAATTTTGCAAAATCATTTGAGCACAACTCCATGAATCTACTTCTAATTTTCCCCAGAGAAAGAGATAGTTCCATAGAAAACTAGAAATAGAGCAAGATTC
>MNCI01016169.1:108620-136336 GCA_015680685.1 Gnetum montanum | reverse complement strand
CTGCCTTGGGTTACCTTGTGAATAAGGTAACCTTCGGGGTGTTTGCCGTTGGTTGAGTCTTGGATTTAGTGCATACACCCCAGACTCCTGTAGATGTGAGATGATGGGGCAACATCCCTTAGGATGTTCATAGTGGTAGATCTCACATCCACCATCATCGTCCCTGTTAGAATCTACAGCCACATCGGAGTTAGTGATTTTCCCCTTACCCTTGTTATGTGCAAGGCTTAAATCTCTCCACTTTTTCTTACCTTTATCACTATTTTGTTCTATCTTAGACTCTTCTACAATTTTTAAGACAGTTTCAATTTTAGAGTCTAAGGAACTCCATATGTCGTCTACCTTAGCCGCTATTTCTGTTGTTAATTTTTGGATCGGCAAGGTTTTCCAGTTCATCAACTCTTCAATTGGTGACTCATCCTCTTCATCACAAAATTTCACTCCCTTCTTTCAAAGGGAGGGATCACGGTTATACTCTTCTGCACTTTCCCTTTTTCATAGCTCACCTTCTTCTTTTACTACTTGTTCCAACAAGCTATGTACTTCATGGACTCTAAGTTGTGAGAGTCTCCCTTGGCCATAGGTTCCAAGGGTTCGTCTACCTTCATGCCTTAGCCCATCCACGATGTGGCGAAGTTGATCCTACTGAGCGTACCCATGGCCCAGCCAACGATGTAACAATGTGTAATAGCAGGCCATGGTAGCATCCAAGGGTTCATGATGACCTTGTTCCCATCCTTGGATATGCTTACACAAATTGTACACTCTAGAGTACGTTTGATACTTTTCGTTGAACAGTTCTAGCATCGTACTCCACCTCCTAATGGTTTCCAGTGCAAAGGACCAATACTAGCTCTCTGCTTCTTTGGTGAGTGTCCTTGGGAACAACTTAAGCTTTTGCCACTCATTTTCTATATTCTGCAAGGCACAGGCATCATGGAATGCCTATAAATGATTTTGCGGATCAATATTGTATCCCCCTTCAAATCATGGAATATTGTTCATGTCTAATCGTTTGATCCGACTATCTTTTAAATGCCTTGTGGAAATCCTAACTGCCTCCATTATGTCAAGCATACTTCGAGTTGCAAGTAGGGGCTCATCATGATCATCTCTTTCATGATGCCTGTGATGTCTGCATTGTTCCCTACTCTCCCTACGTCCTTGCCCTTGTCCTCTCTCTAGACTTTCGTGTCGAGGTCTCTTGTTTTTCTTACCTTTATCCTCACCTTTATGTTCATGATGGCTATGCCCAAATATGGAAGGAGAGGGTGAGTGATGTGAAGAAGGGAAAGAAGAAGGGGAACCATCGCCATGACGATGTTTCTTACCTTCTCTTCGGCTGCTACGGCCCCGATTGTGGTGACGATCTAAGTGCCCATCCTTAGCATGAGTGGTTGTTTCCTCTATGAACAGTTAGTGTTCATGAGCATCAGAACCATGGTTATGTATCGTTGATCGTAGGTTCTGATACCCAACCTCCTCATCATCGTTAAGAGGGGGAACATCGTTTGCTAAAGAACCCATGATAATGGGTTCTTCATCTCCTATTTCACTAAGGACGTGCAGGGCTTTGCCCTTCAGAAAAGTATGTTGACTCTCCTGCCTTAAGTCCCTCATACATTGGGCATCGGTGGGATAATAATCCCTCATGTCAAAATCATCCACAACGTATTTAGCAAATAGTTCTTGCATTTCAATTTGTGCCAAGGCATGGAAGAGCATGTTAGGGACTGATCGATCTGGGGGTAACACGATGTTACCTTGCAAATCTCTCCATCGCAGCTGTTCATCTTGATGAAGAATAAAAGTAAAGTTAGGGATATACTCATTGGCATGAGTATATGTCATCTTATATTGTTGAGGCACTGGCTGATTTTGGTTATGTGTTTTATGTTGTCGACTGTCTCGTGTATGATCCTTAGGTGGTGAGTTGCTCTTATGAGAAGAAGGCATTTTTATTGGTGTGCTAATTTACCGTTATATAAATTTTTCTTTTGATTAACCTGAAGGTTCGTTAAGGCTCACAACGATGCGAATGATATCCTTATGTTCTATATGGCACACAAACACTTAGTCCCTGGCAACAGTGCCAATGATGAATGGCGAGGTACCCCTACACTCAACCATACAAAATGAGCATAGCACGTGCGATTCAGTCAAACTCCATAGACTAAATGCCTACATGCCCCATGGAACACTTAGGGTTAATCATTTTTTGTCTTCCTAGACTTACTTGTAGTTGTCATGGTGTATGGTTAAGTAAGTCCGAGGTATATGATTTTTATAGTTTTTAATGTTTTTCTCNTGCTCGAAGTGGTCGTATTGAGGTACTTAACTAGGAGGAAAGGATGAGAGAATCTAATCGTGATGAGTAGTTGATTCCTTGATTAGCCGTACACATTCTTCAATGCTCGTAATCAAGTTATACTCATGCCGCGCTAATGCAGGTAATAAATAACATGTAGGAAATAACAGGTAATAAATAACAAATAATAAATCCTATTCCATGCACTGCAAGGTTTATCCACAAAGCTCATCTTTATTTTCATACACAACTTGCGTTCAGGTACAAAGCTACTCGAATAAAGATCTGTTCACTTAGGGACTCCTACTGCGGGCACATGGAAAATATTCTATCTCTAGAGTGATCAATCTACCAGAGTTTCCCTACTTCTAGCCTAGGATGGGAAATAAGGGGAGTGCTACCTCTTATTTATAGATTTGGCGATGGACCGCGATATCGCGTACGTGACATCGCAGGGGACGACGCGATATCACGTACACAATATCGCATGGGATGCAATATTGCAGCACGTGATATCGCGACTTATGCATATCGCATCTCATCAGTAGTTGAAGCAATCACCAAGGGATTCCAGCTTCGTAATGTCAAAGAAAATATTGCACAATTATCTAAAAGGTTTGACATTGATGTAAATAAGTTATGGTTACAAAGGGCTTATGGAACAATAGATAAAGAATATAGTTGATTGCCCACTAAAGAAAAGATCTACTTTAAGATTGGGACTTATCACATCTTTCTCACTAAGAGATTAATAAGATTTCTACATATGATACAAGAGAAAGCACCATCCTTATGGGGAAATTCCAAGCAAACATGACTCATTTGCTATTTTTGAAAATCCAAAGGAGGTTTGAAGAGAAAAAGGTAGGAAAACTCACATTGCCATTTCCTTGCCTTATAAGAAGACTACGCAAGCAAGTTGGAATTCTGGGCTACACTAATGATGTTCTATGCAAAGCTCAAAATGCATCCTACACCAAGATGTTGAAGATAGTACCTCCTAAGAAAGATCAATTGGAAAAGTCAGTAGGCACTAAGGGAGTTGTAGGATCCACACTAGCTGAAAACATCCTAGCCATAGGACAGAAGCAAGTAGGATCCAATGGATCAACATCAGCTGATGATAGACTAGGATCAAGTGTTCCACTACCACAACAAGTTTACAAACCTTTCATGAGCCATCTACAATATATAGATAAAACCATCAGTTAGGGGAATAGAGAATTCTTAGGCATGTACCAAGTAAGAGATAATCCAAGAAGGCCTACAATATTAAGAGAACTTACTAGTGGTCAAATTTCATTGCATGAAGAAGAGGATGAAGACTAAGCACAACAAATATTAGAGACCGGTACATCCTTCCAGGTTATGCTAGAAATAGGAGAAGGAGCCACAATTATGATTATGCAGCAGAAGCAGCTAAATTAATAATAGATCACATTAAGGAATCCTTTAATGTTTCCTTTGCACCACCAGTTGATATGATTGGAGCCAAAGATGTTGAAACTATAGTTGGACCCTCCATGGCCCAACACAAGCATGAAGACAGATTATATCAATTTCTATAGACAAGGAAAGTGATGAAAAATATTTTTGATATCCCAAGCGATATCACTACAATATAATTAGAACTTATTTCAACTTAGGGTAAGCTAGTGATGACTAAAAATAGGGCCAATCATGCAAAAAATGAGGTGTAGAGGTTATAAGCAAAATTACTAGCATTAAGAATAGAGAAATAAGACCCTATACAATATGTAGCACCAAACCTACTAGATAAATTCAGAACTAAATAGGTAATCCAACTAGTAGCCAGAAACATTCAAGTTGAGATGGAAAAGAAAAGACAACGTGGAATGCTTCAATAGCTAAAGCACAAACATATGCTCATGCCAAAGCCCTAACTACCTTGTAGGAAGAAAAAAAAATATTATTGCAAAGAATATGAGGTTGATGGACATTGAGAAATAAAAAAAAATGTCCTTGAAGAAAGAATTTATCAACTAAGAGGGCAATTTGCTAGAGTCAAACAAGACATGCTAAAATTGATAAGAGATAATAGAACCCTATTAATGAAAGAGGTCCATGCAATCCACCAAAAGTCAAGTATTGAGATTAGTGCATGGCAGAACAAGGTCAAGAAGCATAAAAGACTAAAAGAGCACTTTAGAGACCAAGTGGTCATGTATAAACAAATTAATGAAAAGGAAATCTAGGTGGCTAAAACCAAGATTAATACAATCACAATGTAAACACCTGATTGGTAACCAATCTTGGATAGACTTGCCCACATACATCAAGCAAAAAATTAAGAATAAAGACTTGTACATAGAATATCTCATAGGATAAATTGGATTAGTAAACCTTTGTTTTGCTAATCTAGCCATGCTCATAACAGGAAAACCCAGAAATGAACTGGAGTAGCAAGTGGCCATGGTGTATGAAAAGGATTTTGAGATAGGAAAGGTGAAAAATAGAAGTTGCACATTGTAAAATCCTAGCTCCAAGTGGTCAAGGTTAACTACCAAGACCAGAAAGATGTTGTAGCAAATATGGCTAGAAGGATGAAAAACTAGTAGAAGTTGAGAAAAATAGCTATATCATTTGAAGAGGAAAGACAATAGTTTATGGCTTGGTATGTGAAGACAAACAAAATGTTTTCACAATTGCATTATCCATGGGAAGTTCCAACTCCAGCAAACATCACCAAATTCACCTAGATGGTACATGACCCCAAATCAGAAGAGAAGAAACTTTGGGCATTACTTAATCAATATTAATTCCAAAATCCTAAAGACAAATGGAAGAGACCAATGGAGGAGCCATTGTCACCTGGAACATGAGGCTACATCAAGATCTGAAGTTTTGTTTTTGTCTTTATCTTATCATATGTGTCCATCATGTAATGCATGATAATTTTGTAACACTACTCAAACAACAATGCAACATTCACAGTAGAGGCAGTCATGTAAATAAGTCATAGTATTCAAGTTTGTATACAACCCCATAAATTTTGTAAGGGACTCAATCCTCATTTTGTTTTAACTTGAAGATGAGTTTCTAGTTAGTCATGGGGGTTTGATAAAACCATTAAAGTCAGCTAATGCAATATTGTATCTACGATATCATAGCCCTACTTTGTCATCATAAATATGATGTAGTGGATCTTGGTCTCCACTATAAATACCAACCCACTGATGCATTGAATGAACAAATCTTTTGCCAATACTTAGCCGAATTCTTACCATTTTTTTTGTGATTTAGACTTAGAAATATACTGAATTCCCATAGTGTGATGTTAAATAGTTGTACAGAATATTTGTTCAAGTGAATTGTTCTTGGGCATAGTTTATGACTAGAAATAAAGATCAAGATTGTTTTCCACCATTGCAATATTCTACTTAGTTCATTTTTACTTAGTTTAATTTTATTTTTAAACATGTTTACTTGAGTGCTTTACAATTTTCAAGTACTTGTATGAATGGTTTCAAGTGTGTAGTATAATCGTTTGGTAACACAGTAGTGAGTTTGCTTGATTTTCTCAGTAGAGAATTTACTTGGTAATCCCAATTATGGTTATTGATGAGTGGCGAGGTACCCCTACACTCAACCATATGAATACGAGCGTTACATGCGCGATCCGGTCGAACTCCGCAAACGGACTAGTTGTGGCACCTAGACAGTTAGCCTTAGGTCACAGTTCATTGTCTTCCCACCTGGACTAGTATTATATTTGTCACATATGGTTTAGTCTAGAGTGAGGTGTATGATGTGGTTTCTAACCTAATGCTACTCCTGAAGCTAATGAAAAATAAGATTATCTAATCTAGGAGAGAAAGGGTAAGAGAATCTAATCTAGCCTAAGTGCCATGAGCATCCATTCCTTGATTATCTATACACATCTTGGACTTCGTGAATGACTACCATTGGGATTACCAAGCGCAGATCCTAGGTACGCTACTAGGTTACCAAGTAGTCATACTTAAATGCTCGTAATCAAGTCGTACTCATTCCATGTTTTAACATGAGTTTAAGGGTGAGAGAGACTAATTAGGAAAGCAGTAAATAATAATTAAATAAATAAATAAACAAAGTGAATGCTGCAATGATGAAGTAATATTGATCTTTATTGTCGATCATGTGCATGTCCAAGTATGTCACACTCGAATAAAGGATGCCATACAATTACATTCACCACACTACGGGCATACACTGGAAAATATTCTAACTCTGGAGGGAGAAAACTACCAAAGTCTAGCTACAATCTAAATTTGGATGTGAAACAAGGGAGAGCCGCCTCTTATTTATAGAACTAGCGACAGGCTGCGATATCGCGTCTGGGCACACGATATCGCAATTGCCCCAATGACGTCTCATCATACCCTCACAACTAAATAAAAATGCATCCTCGAGTTACAGTGATTACACAGTGGATAGGTATGGGATTATTAGATGGAGAAATGGGATGATGTCGCAATGTGGGAAGAAAAAAAATAAAGACACAACATATAGAATATACTACAACTACAAAAATTTGGAACTCATGTAGTTCTTGGTGGCGGTGGCTCCTCCATTGGAGCCTTCCCTTTGTCTTGTGCTCCAGGTTTTAAGGCTTGATGGCATTGAAGTATGGCCTGGAGCTTCTCCTCTTCGGTCTGAGGGTCTTGTGTTGTCCATGCTAATGTTCCAACATTTGACAGAGTCGGCACCTTCCACAGACAGGGTAGCTGCAGAAACATTTGGTTGGCCTTGACATACCAAGCCGCGAACACCTGTCGTTCCTTCTCATAGGCTTTGGCTTTATCCTTGTACTTATGAAAGTCTGCTAGCCATCGAGCCAAGTCAGTTGCAACATCTTTCTATCCCTGGTAGCTAGCTTTTACCACCTCAAGTTCAGAATTTGCAACATCCAGTTTTTCCAACAGCTTCTTGCGTTTTGCAAATTCTGCTTCGTATTTGATGTGGGTGGTTGCTACCTACTACTTGAGGTCTAACCTTGGGTGCCCTGCTGTTAACATGGCAAGGTTGGCATATCTCAGATTTTCCAACTCCATGTACTCTGTCAGATCTTGAATCTAAAGGTCCCGATTTTTAACTTCCACTTGGTGGACAAGGGCATAGGTGTCCAATATGGCCCACCAATCAGTGTGTTGAGCACTGACAATGTTGATTTGGGCCTTGGCTATATGGATCTCCTTTTCAAGGACCTATTTATACATCCCCACTTGATCATGAAAATGCTCCTTCAGCTTCTCATGTTGCTTAGCCTCGTTCTACCACGTGCTTATCTCAATCGCTGAATTTTGACGAATGGCGTGTACCTCCTCCATCGAGAGGGCTCGATTTTCTCTAGCTAAATGGCTTATGTATCGATTGACCCAGATGAATTATTCTCATAATTGATGAAAGTTTTCATCAAGAACATTCTTTTGTTTTTCTACAATGGTCAACTGAAGGTTGTCTGCAACCAGCTGCTTGTTTTCTTCCTATAAGGCTTTGAGTGCCTTAAGATGCACATGAGTTTGCACCTGTGCTGCGAAGGCATCACAAACAGCCTTCTCTTTCTCATTGGCCACCCTTTTATTCTCCGCTATTAATTTGGTTAGTTGCTCCATTCTAAAATTTTTTAGCTAGTCTATGGGAACAAATTGTAGAGGGTCCCACTATGTTGTTTGTAAGGCCACGAGCTATTCTTGTAGTTTCTACACTTCATCTTCAGCATGCTCGGCCCTTACTTCTATTAAGATGAGCTTCCCCTTTGTGGAAATGAGGTCTAATTGAATTACTGTAACATCCTAAGGGATGTCGAACAGGGACGTCATTACTTGCCCTATTTGAAGCAATCGATCAAGCACATCCTCATGTTCCGTAGGAGTCATTCAGGTTCCGGCCAAAGTTTGAGCATCCTATGCTCCTGTGAGATCTATCAGTGGCACAACAGGTACATTGAAGGATTCTTTGATGTGGTCTACGACCACTTCTGCAACTCCCGTGGCATTCTAGTGTTGCATGACCACCACAGTGGTGCCTTCACCAGTCTCTAACTGCACCTGGAAAGATGTCGCGTTTCCTGAGATCTATTGTGACTATTTACTTTCCCCTCCTCCCATGTGAATGGATACTTCTCCCCTTGTGTGATCCAATGAAACTGTAGGCTGAATGGCATCACTGATGACATGGAAGAGGTTTGCATCATCACGACTTTCCCAATTGACCGTCTCAGCGATGGCCCTAAGATGGCTCATCAACGGTCTGTAGTCTTGCGGTGGTGGTGGCTGATCCTAGCCTGTGCTAGGCCCTGCTTCTTATTGTTGGATGGGACCCGTGGCTGGAGGTCAATTGGGTTTGGCAAGTTGAGTTACAGTTGGCCCAACCATCTGTTCTTCTTCTTCTTCTAGTCCCAGCTCTTTGCCAGTGCTTTTTTCTAGGAGCTGGCGCTTTAAGCAATTTAGCATATGAAGCAATCTGGGCCTTTCGAAGGGCATCATTAGTGTATCCCCGAATACCAACACATTGGCAAAGCTTTCTAATAAGACAAGGAGAAGGCAACGCCATCTTCCCTATCTTTCGTTCTTCAAACTGCCTCAGGATCTCCGTCAAATATAGATGGGGTAGGTTAGCATTAACCTTTCCCATCAACATTGCACATCCTCTAGCCACATATGTTGATATTCTTTTGAGGCCCTTTGTGGAGAAGAGGTGATATGTTCCAATTTTGAAGTAAACCCTCTCTTCTGTCATCAACTCACCAAATGCTTTATCCCTACCATAAGCCTTCTCCAAACAATCCTTTTGCACATTGGGGTCTGAACAGTTGGGTAACCGAGCAACCTTGGGCCCTGTATTCAGAAGGTTTAACACTTTCGAAATGGCCTACATAGAGAATTCAACTGTCACACCACAAATATTAACAGTGGTGCCTTGCTCCATATTGTGCCAAAATTGGTACGTCTCTCCTAGGTACCAATTTTAGAGAGGGTAGGCCATAATGGGGATCCTTTGAGGTGATCCCTAACGGCCTCAGGAGCGAACTTCGCAAATGATTGTAAGTTCAATTCCATAATCACTGCAGCGAATGTGGACTTCTTGTGGATGGCCTGAACACAATCTTGGGGCAATGTGAGCTGTTGTCCCTGTTTAGGCATTGCAACAGCTCCTCCTTCTACCTTCCTGGACTGTCTGGTAGGAGGTTTGTCTTGATGAATGCTAAATGATTACTCCTCCTATTCTGCATGATGTCTGGTAGGTCTTTGTCTTCCACCTCTCCAAGCTCGTTTTCTTCCACCTTGGGTAGGACCCTCCTGTTGTCCACGTTTCGAGGCCATCTACAATCACATGAGTCAAGCGTTAGTAAGGTTATTTTTGAAGTTAAGTTATACCTTAATGCTTGCCTTAATTAATGATCTTATGTTATCACGTGTGATAGTTCCTAAGAGTTTGTAATAATGAGTCCTGTGACTTAGGTGGTTTCCATTTTAGTTTCCTGGTATACCTAGGGATTAATATTTAGGCACAATTATTCTAAGTGTTATAGTTAATTACCCTAGCTGATGTCCTTTGGGCGATGATAAATTTCAAAAAAAATTAGGCACTTTTCGGCAAATGTCCCTCCCCCACGACTAAGCTGAACACTCCGGGTTCAAGTAGGTTCAAACGAAATTAAAATCAGAGTACCAACGAGCGAAATATAGTGAGAAAAGCAAGGGTCACTCAATCGCAAGTCGCAAAGAAAAATTTGAAAAACTCCCCTGCGCAAAGGGCAAGAAATGATGCTAAGTGTTGTGGGGGGCTTGCCTATTTATAGGGTTTTAGGGATGCGATATCGTGTACGATACATCACGTACACAATATCATGTCCTAATGATATATAAGCTTGAGGGAAAAAACCTGAATTTTAAAGATTTTTTCTGAAATCAAAGGTGAAAATTAGGATATATGACATATGGTGATGGGGCTCTAAGGTAATTAGATGGTTTGGAAGGCACAATTGATGATGATGATGTGGATTTTATCAATAAAACCTTGGGTGGTAAGAAAAAGGAGATGTGATGGTTCATGGGAACGTTGAAATTCAAAGGGGTAATAATAATAGGGAAAGAATGGTATAAAAAGTAAGCTGAGGGTAAGAGATGGTGTGTGTGAGCTATGTCATAAGTGAAGATTACAAAAAATTACACAAGTGGGTCCTCCCCAAAGCAGGTTTCAACCTATAATGTCCTTATGTAACTACGCTTAAAGTGTCCGTGGGCACTAGAAGGGTTAAATATAATCCACACTGATTCCACAAAACACACACATGTAATTATCACCGAAATGAGATGAGAATTCTATGCTATATGAGACACGAGCTACAATTACATGAACAGTTAGATGAGACAAAGTATAGAAGGGATCGTAAAGATTGGGACATGAGGTAATTGACCCAGGGCACAGGGAATCCTGTGTGAAAAGCATGATTAAGGTGTCATCAACCCATTGTTCCAAGATCAAGACCAAGTCCATTCCTCTAAACAGTGACATCGCATTTTTTCATCCCATGATGAGCAACTATGAGAGTACCACAACAACCAGGTGTACGATTGCTTAGCGTTTTGTTCAAGGAAGGAGTGATTTTTTTTTTTGTGGCACTTCCTTTGTTTTTTTTTTCTTTTTTTTCTAAATACTGAATCTAGAGAAGTCGCCCCTTCAGGCATGGGTGCATGTCTTTCCAATGGGACCCCCTAGCACAGCATTGGATTTTTGAATGCCCTTTTGATTACTCTTACTCCCATTTGTCATTAGATCTATAGGGATCTTAGTACAACCATGTTGCATGATAACTCCCATAGATATCACCAAAGAGAATCTACAAGTCCCCTTGATGTCACATCCTAATCATTCCCTCTTGGTCCATCCTTCTTCATTCTAGGTACAATGAACATAAAAGTAATTTTAAGTTTTAAGAATGTTAAGAATATCACTGTATCCTCGAACAGAACCTCTTATTTGTAGAATGGATGAGTGGATGTAATGGGCTCACTGTCGAAATAATTGATCGTTCGAGACTTAATAACATAGAACACACCTCAACCAACAATCCACATGAGTGTTTTATTCATAGACGAGATTACTTACAAAAACATAAAAAAGACAAAAACACAAAAGATAAGAAGATAAAACAAAGAGTTGAAAAATGAAAAACTAGAAAACAAAAATTGAAAAATTAAAAAAAAAACTAAAAAGTGGTTATTAATCTTGCTTATTAGAATGAGGGATATCCCTCATAGCTAAATGGTTGAGGATGCAAGGATTAATAATTGACGATGGGGATCCTTGCATTTTGGAAGTATTTTGGCTCAGTCATATTTACCCCATCAGGTTTCACACACTCGATTATAATGAGCATAGTGGGGCAATTTGTACGATGTAGTTCCCAGATAATGAGTTGACCCACTATGATGTTTAGGACCGTTAGATGGTATGCAAGGATTGGGTTGTCACTCTACATGTATGTGTTCATTAGGCCGTATGATTGCTGGAGTGTGAGTTGGTGGCCTTGATGGAGTTACATGAGGTGTTGGGTTCAAAGGTAAGGGTGCACCACAGTGTGGGACTTGTGCTGAGTTGGAGGATGCAGTGGCCTTGGAATTGTGTTGTTCCTTCTTACGTCCATGTTTAAAGAAAGGACGCTTTTGATGTTGAGGAGGCTTTCCACTACTGTTAGTAGTAGTAGCACAAGTGTCGTTCATGGGTTGTTGCGGTGGTGAAGACATCTTAGGAACAATTGGTGGCGATGTGGAAGGAGGGAAAGGATGAGAATGTTGAAAATTAGGAGGGGTATAAGGTGCACAAGGTGGCGGTTGTGTTGGAGGCATGGGCTAATAGTATTCTGGAGAATAGTAATGTGGTGCGATAGAGTATGGTGGCCCAGTTGGAGAAACAGGATGTTGATCAAGATAAGTGTTTGGGTTTGGATGATATGAAGGGTGTCTCCAGTTTAGTGGTGGTCTCCCCCACAACTGGGATTGTTGCCACTCTGATCGAACACAGTATCTCTGTACAAACTCTGGATGTAATGTGTTTCCCCAATGCTCATGTAAATGTAACAATATTGGGCATTGGCCCTTGGGGTGATCATACAAGCATATTTTGCATTCATATGTATGATCGGCAGTTGAGCTCTTATTTTCCTTATCCCTTATTTCCGATTTTCTAATGTTTTGTCCTGCTTCTTGGGCTGTCAAAACTCTATCTCCAATACTATCGATAAATTCTCCACACTTTTGATACGTCCATTCCAACATCTTATTAATCTTTGCCTCGACTTCTTCTAATGTTTGTTGTGTTGGCAAAGATGATGTTTCCACCTTGAGATTGGTTGATTTCTCCTTTTTATGATTATGGACCTTTGTTAAGTTGAAATTTTGGTCCCATTGATGTTTTTCAACACTCTCCCATCTAGCTAATTCTCCTTCTTATTTTTCTACCCACTTAAAAAGTTCTTGGATTTGATGGGTTCGTAGTTCGTATAATTGACCTTGGGCATACATTCCTAAGGTCTCTCTTGTTTCATTACGTAGCCCATTAATAATATGATACATTAGCCTTTCCTCGAAAAACCCATGGCTTGGATAGTTGTTTAACAGTGCATAATATCTTTCTAAGGCCATGTCCAAGGGTTCATGTTGTGCTTGTTTCCATCCTTGGATTTGTTTCCTCAAGGCTGACACTCTTGCGTAGGTTTGATATTTTTCGTTAAAGACTTCTACCATTGTTAACCAATGTCGTATTGAATTTGGTTTTAACAATCTATACCATACTTTTGCTTGGTCAACTAGTGTCATAGGAAAGAGCTTAAGTTTTTTCCAACCGTTATCAATGTTGTTCCATGCACAGGCATCGTAGAAGGCTTGTAAATGTTGATAAGGATCTAAGTCATAGCCTCCTGAAAAATTGGGAAAGTTGTTTAAATCGAGCCTAGGTAGACGGCTCTCTTTACGATGCCTACGTGAGATTCAAACAGCCTCTTGTATTTGTGTTAGGCTTGTAGTGGCCAATGGGGGTTCATTGTCATCGGGTAAGTTATGCTTTTGTGCGTTGTGATGATGTTGTTTCTATTCATGTTTATAAGAAACCCCCACTTTAGGTTGTGTACAACAATCTTCATTGTCATATAGTTTGTTGGTTCTCCAATGAACTTTCTCACTAAGTGTGGCATTATCGTGATCTTGTAGGAGAGGCATGGTTGTGAAGTTGTGTGTGAATTTACATGTGACTTTTTATAATTATTTCTTTCTAAAAGATATATCGTTAAGTCCTTTACAACGACCTTATATAATATAACTAATCTAGATAATTAGCATCGTCCTCGGCAACAGTGCCAATGATGAGTGGCGAGGTACCCCTACACTCAACCATACGAATACGAGCATTACACGCGTGATCCGATCGAACTCCACAGACGGGCTAGTTGTGGCACCTAGACAGTTAGCCTTAGGTTGCAGTTCGTTGCCTTACCACCTAGACTAGTATTATATTTGTCACGTATGGTTTAGTCCAAAGTGAGGTGTATGATGTGGTTTCTAACCTAATGCTACTCCTAAAGGTAATGGAAAATAAGATTATCTAATCTAGGAGAGAAAGGGTAAGAGAATCTAATCTAGCCTACGTGCCATGAGCATCCATTCCTTGTTTATCCGTACACATCTTGGACTTCGTGCACGACTACTACTGGGATTACCAAGTGTAGATCCTAGGTACGCTACTGGGTTACCAAGTAGTCACACTTAAATGCTCGTAATTAAGTCATACTCATTCCGCGTTTTAACATGAGTTTAAGGGTGAGAGAGACTAATTAGGAAAGCAGTAAATAATAATTAAATAAATAAATAAACAAAGTGAATGCTGCAATGATGAAGTAATCTCGATCTTTATTGTCGATCATGTGCGTGTCCAAGTACGTCACACTCGAATAAAGGATGTCGTACAATTACATTCACCACATTGCGGGCATACACTGGAAAATATTCTAACTCTGGAGGGAGAAAATTGCCAGAGTCTAGCTACAATCTAAATCTGGATGTGAAAAAAGGGTGAGCCGCCTCTTATTTATAGAATTGGCGATGGGCTGCAATATCACGTACGCAATATCGCAGTAAAGGATGCTATATCGCAGTTGCCCCAACAACGTCTCATCAGTTATATAAGCCCTTGACGTGTATTGCAAGCCAAGAGCAAATACTTATTGCTATAAGCTAACATCAGTTTACATTTCTATTACACTTCGATTTAGACTTCATTTCAATTTTCATTATGTTGGCGTTTAGGATAAATCAAGCCATACAACATCAACCTATCATATGCCTCATCGAGAGTTAAACCATAAAACTTGAACTTCATTAACTTAAAGTGAGAAGACAATGATTGCGAACTGAACCTCAATTACTAGTAAATCTACATTAGCCATCCACAAATAAGGATCAAGTTGCATGTAAACACTCATGACTTGTATGGTGAAGTGTTGAAATACCCAATTGCTTATTAGTAATCAACCTACTTTGTCAATTTCCTTTCATTGTATTTGGCAGTGTCTTTGATGTTTTGTTATTTATTCTATTTGAAAGCTTTGTGATACAATTATTTTTCAATAGTAATAGCATAACTATGATATCTCTTCATGAGTTAAATATCGTATTCTAAAAGATGTTTCATTTTAGTTATAACTTGAAGTAGGAAAGCTTCTAACAGAGCTTGACCAATTAATTTGTTTCTTATAGTATTAATTCCTTTTTGTTCTATGGGCTAAGGTTGGTACAGTTATTAGCATTTGTTACAATTTGTTTCTTATTTTTTATTATTCCATCCATTTTTCTTCCAAGAAAGAATTCTTTTTTTATTTATAGAAATCTCTTTAGTAAGAAGTGAAAACCCATGAGGATGCTTTTGAACAAGGGCAAGACTTGATCCTTTTCATACATTAGAGGGAAGGTTTTTCAAAATTGGTTGGAAGAATGAAAGCTTGAAAAGACATCCTAATATCATTGAGTTTTTTCTTTAAACTCTCTCTTCTATATTGATGATATGATTTACTATGATTTTTTTAAAATTTTTATCATTTTTTTATCTAATGCCCCTAATATCTTATGTTACATGAAATACAAACTATACCATTTCAAATTCCAAAAGTTAAAGCAAAACAAATTTAACAAAAGTAAAAATAGGTTGTGTGCTCACCTATGAATTTAGGCGTTACATAGGAGGCACTTTTTTCATTAGCATTGGATTATAATTTATTCCTTTGAGACATTCTTTTTATTAATTAACTCATTTGGATTAGATGAATAGCTAATTTTCATTACTAAAATTATTGAAATAGTTTATTCCAAAGAAAATTAGATATATACCATGATCATGGCCTTACCAAAATTGATATTTAATTGCACAATTCATATTAATAATTCAAAATTGGAAAAGCTAAATTAAGGCAACGACTAAAACTAAATTGTTGATCAAAATTAAAATGTCTAAAAGAGAATAAAAACATTGTGTGTAAGCAAACCTGAAATTAATGTGTATTGGTGCTAAAATAGTTTGTAAATAAATGAATTTCAACCAAGAATTTCTTAAGTAATTTGTTATTCAATAATGATATAAGAATAATAATAGAGAACCTAAAACTCTATATCTTAAGGCTGAGAGTGCAACCCCTACCGACACATGGGAATTGAAATTACTTTTAATGCTATTATTCAACATTTCACATTGTCCAAAAGATCCTTTCGTCATCAAATGTAATAAAACTTCCATTTCAATTTCAATTCAACTCATGCCGTCTAATTTTATTTTACCCTTTTTCTTTTTCTTTTCAAATTGACTTTACATGTCTGGTACGCCTAGCGAGACTCCAACATAAAAGTTAGAACTCCTAAAACGAGCACTTTTACCATTAACCGATAGACCTGACGAGATCCTAATGGCAAGCATTTAGATACAGATATATATTTCTCTTTCCTCTTTGCTCCTTGGAAAGAATGAACTGCATCATCATCAACAACATCAAAATGGTTTCTTCACGTTTAGCCGATGCTCATCCGCGATAGCAGAAGAAGCATCCTTGTGTTCTGCGCAGCGGCGTTCACCATTGATTGACATGGCGACATGCAGCACTCGCTTATGCGCTAACTCGCTCTCTTCATCTTCATCATCATCATGTGCACTGCTTGCCAGACGCAAGGACCGTCGAATTTGGGCGCAGAATCACAACTACCAGAAGAATAAGCAGCAGAAGCAGAAGAAACTGTTTCAACATTTTCAATTACTGCTGGAATGCAATGCTCGGACAGCAAAGCAAACTTTATCCTTGGACGGCAGAGGAAGCAGCTGGGACAGGGGCTTCAGCGTGGGCGTCGATTTGGGCGATTCCTGCACGGGCGTTGCTGTCAGTCTTGGCTTTGCTCCTCGGCCTCTTCCGGTATTGTATTCCTCTCATATGCAAACAACAAAGCATATGTTTAGTAGGTGTTATTTTCCATGCTGCAATTCTCACAAAATTCCTTGCCTCTGAGTTGCATCAAGGTGCTGCACCTGCGTGGCCAGCAGCTGGAGCTTCGTCTCATGGAAATAGCAGAGAAGGAGGTAATTATCATGCTAATGTTCAGATTTTGGTTTCTGCGCATTAAACAAGCCCCGTGTGAATGCATTAAGTAGCTGCGTTTATTTTTCTTCCTCGGTACTACAATTTGATTAATCCACTTGGGTTCTTGCTTCTGCAATGAGAATCGTTCCTTTGGACCTTCACGGCGTCATATCATTGAGTTTACTTTGTTGGTTTGAGTTGGAAGATGAAAGATAATTGAAAATATAGTTGAAAGGATTGCACAAGAAGCTAACAGAAATCCCGTAGTTAGTCAGCTGATTTGATCGAATGCTTTCACCCGTATCAGGCTTGTTCTTAGCACTTGTCATTTTTTGCGCCATGTAAGTCATCTCCATGGATTTGCCTTTACTTCTTGGAACAAATAGCTGACAAAATTAAAGAAATCCAAAGCCCCTTGAGTATCATACTGGAAAATTTTTGTAGGCTTGTTCTGTCTTAGTTCTTGCCTCTGTTTATGCTTACTCTTTATTTCCTCAGGAATGCATAACTAAACTTTTTTCTGAATTGATAAGCACATTCTTATATCTTATGTGAGTTCCATTAGTGTAGGACCGAAGTAAACGTTTTTCCTAACTTGGCCTAGAGCGCAGCCATGTTTGAAAAACTGAATGTCAAGCTTTGGACTAACAAAGCCATGTGCTAATGGACTCACGCTTTTCGGTAAATTAAAATGGTTTGCAAAGAACCGGCTTGTAAGGTACAAAGCGTTCCCAAGGAAAATTTCATAGTAGTCTTCATAATTCGTTTGATTTTTACTTAATAAGATTAACACTTAAAAGCACAAACATTGAGTATCTCACTAAAGCTTCAGTCCCATCATCTGGGTTCTGGATTTTTCATGAGTATATTTTCCAAGACAAGTTTTCCGTTAGTGGCATTATTTACTGTTTACATTTTTTTCAGTCTTTAGAAGTTTGTAATTTTTTTTGTTTAAAAAAATTTCTTCTAAGTAACTTTTTAAGTTTAATATCGTTTTAAACATTCAGATTTGTCCCTATATAGTTTTCTCCTGTTTTGTTCACACTGTAGTGTGTTTTCATTTTGAAAACAGAAACATTTATTAATTATAAATTTTATATTTACTTGTCTAAAGTGCATCCAGGAATTTCTAGGTATTTTAAACATCAGCAAGGAACATCATGTTGAATATTATAAAGCAGTGAATGATAGCCTTGTAGAAATGACTCTAGATTCTTGGTAACCAGGAGGCTGATGAATTTATTGTTGGACTTCCACTATCGGTGGAAGGTATGGAAACCTCACAATCCAACAAAGTCAGGAGTATAGCAGGAAGGTTTGCAGTTCGTGCAGCTGAAAGGTCACACCTTCCGTTTCCTTGGCTTCCTTAGCTGTAATGCTTAGTGCAGGCAAAGATTTAAGTTTCTGTTTAAACTGTGATACAGTATATTGGTTTCATTTTGCTTAACTCTCGATTTTGGATTTGCAGAATGTTGATATAATCAGCTAATTTGTTTTCTGCATTGCATTTTATCTATAAAGTATAAAGCTGTCATGAATTTATGACATATGGACATGCTGTAAGCCTTGCTGTTTTCAATTTGGTCTGAATGAGATGTGAATATGATGATAAACACTCTTTAAATCAATATTGGAAATGTACCTTGCACTATCAATCAAGCAATGAAATATGCATGAAGGAATTAAAGATATGCACTTAACTATTATCTATTACAAATATGTGAAGGTAAATCAAATTTAACCAATAACATGCTATTTTTTCAGTTATGATTAGCGAGCTTTGGTTTTGCCCATGCAAAATTTAAGTGATTTATTTTTATTTTTAATAACCATGCAGGAGATTAAGAAGTGATCATGTGATTATTTGGGCTTAAGCATTTTTGGGGTATGTTAATCCCATAGAGATGTTAGGTTTGTCATAAAGTTATTTAAACACCTTAGCTCTTTTCTTTTTATTAGGTCTTATGATATCAAGAGATCTTGTAATGTTCAAGAGGTTCTGTAAATTGTATGATGTTTTATGTGAAGTGAAATAGATTATAAAGGGTTTTTAAAGAAGGGACCATCATTTGGAGTGATGTTAAGGTGCTTGTTTCTTGAATCAGAAGACATGGGTTCAAGCCTGTGCACAAGCATTTTGAAGAGGTTAGGTTTTCACTCATCCACTGATCCTCCCAGGATCTACTTGGCAGGATGAGCATTAAGGCTTTGGGTGATGATCTTTTTATTCTTTAGTATTTTATGGAAAAATAATGCCTATAAGAAGACAAGCAGAACTCAATATAGATATTTAGCAAAACAGAATGTAAAATACCAAACAAAGACATCCCATTGGTGCAGCCATCTCTATATAAGATCTGGCCCGTGAAAGGAAAGGAAACGATAGTTTTGGAAATGGCTTCATCACAGATTCCCTTGCATCATCATCACTAGAAGAAATATTTGCAGATCTTTAAATAGGTATATACAAATTAGGAGGATGACATCCTAGATGACGAGCCTGCCTGCATTATTAGGAAAAAAAGCTTATCCAGCAATGGTACGTTAGGAGTCTTCAGAATAATAAAAATTGAAATGTAGCTGCAAGTAGAAAAAGAAGTGCCCACATAAATTTTCCTATGACACTTTTGCAGGTGTGTGGATAATGGCAAGTGTCAAACTACAACAGAAGATTAAATTTTTGTAGATTTTACAAAAGTCAAAATCAGCAAGGGAGTTTGATTGGTCAGGGTCAAATGAAGATTACTTTGTCATGTTTAAATGGAGATAATAGCTTGGCACTCAAGTGTTTTTCATAACCTCTAAAGCTGGAAAAGTAATTCTCTTTTATTTTTGTTTCTTTTCATTGTAGATTGTAATTGTTGACGTGCATAATGATCATGCATCTCTGGATATGCAGGGGATGGAGGGTGTATTTGCAGAATGAACATGGAACATCAGAAGATGCACTTGAGTTGATGATAAAAAGGTGTCATTTATTATATAAGTTATTGATTCTGTTTCCTGCTCACTTGTGCAATTATCTGATGAAACGTAGACCACATAACTTTTTAGGATGTAAAAATCCAAAATTGCTAGCCATACACCTAGCAACAGCCTGTGATGTCAGGACTACTCTTCATTTTTCTTATACTAAAGCTGGGGACCCTTAGACTGCAATATTGGATCTATCGAAATGGAAGCTTGTCACCTTAATTAGATGCTACTTTTAAATAAATATGGCATAACTACCATTGCCAAAGCTTGGCTATTAGCAAGAGACATTCGGAAGAAAGTAAATTCACTGCAACCTAATCATGAACAAAACATAATGCAACCAAACTTGGGTCTAGTATGTCTACTTTTTTTCACGGAATGAAATATAGTCTTAGCTGCCTTTTTCCTTCTTTTTTCTTATAAACTAGGAAATTTAATAGCGTACTTCCAGTCTTCACCCTACTGTAAGAGGCTAGACTTCATTCTACCATAAACCAAAAGACATACTAGATCAAATAAAAAATGATTTGTTATGTTGGAAGAATTGGTAGGCATTGTAAGGGCAAAATGAAAGAGCACAAAGCCGATTTATGTCTTATCTGAACAAAACCTACTCTATGGCAATACACCTGCTGGCTTACTCTTTCATGGTTAACAACAGATTAATGATTCCAAATCAAGTGTTATTTATAATATAAAATATATGAATAAATAACAATAATTAATGATTACGAATTATTAATAAAATTTTCTTTTACTTGTTTAAAATATTAATTATTATGAAATTAACTCTTACTATCATTTTTATTATACGAATAAGTATCCAATTATTACATTAATAGTAAGGGGCAGAAACACTGAGCGTGGATCATATTCTCTGATGCGAGATTTTTTCTCAAAAAATGTTATTTATATGTTGGAGATTTTTATGAGCTGAATTTTTCAACGGTTTTGTCTTTCAAGCGAAGGCATATGATGTCAGTATGAAACCTAATCTTTCTAGCTTTTCATGATGCAACTTTGCGTATGTAATTTCATTGCTAACATTTATTAGCGTTGCTGCACTTTTCAGAGGTTTGAAAAGGACAGCTCGGAGGTCTAAGCTTGATTCATATTCTGCCATGGTGTGTTATTTGCTTCCTTTTGAATTTCAATGCTTTTGATTAAGGAGCAGTCACTACCATGATAATTCAGGAAATCATAATATTTGGATTTTTAATTTATCTTCGATCTGTTTCCAAGTATATAACATTAGTAATGTCATATTTATTTTTCAGATTTTACTGCAACGTTATTTCTCAACGGAAGGATCTGAGACTGAAATTGTTTTACCAAAAGATACTACGCTTCAGAAGAAAATTTTTGAACACGTCAAAGATGATGTTTTTGACCCATAAAATGCTGGCTGGATTTGTTTTAAATTCTGTTATATAACTCTTCGTTTGATGAAGGTAAGCGTATCCATTATGTAAGATAGTGCACACTGCACAGGAGGGGAAAGAGCACGCAAAACTGCACAGGACTGAACCAAACCAAACCCAACAATTTTTTAAATAGGATGACTGGAATCTGCAGAAGCAGTACCCAACCAACCAAACATGTTTTAAGATGTCTAAATGAATCTGAAGCCATTTCAGATAATTCCAGAAGAAATAAGAACTTTGTCGGGTTAAGTATTATGAGTTAATAATTATAGTACGACCAACGGTTGATATAATTT
Organism: Gnetum montanum; assembly: GCA_015680685.1. Classification (NCBI taxonomy): domain Eukaryota; kingdom Viridiplantae; phylum Streptophyta; class Gnetopsida; order Gnetales; family Gnetaceae; genus Gnetum; species Gnetum montanum. The sequence continues at coordinate 114,718 of MNCI01016169.1, read as the reverse complement.
CCCTCACATTACACAGCTAAATATTCAGTGATTATAAATTGTGAAGCAATAAAGTATTGCTGGGGCCATTTTAGATCTCAAAGATGCATTTGCTCAACAAGGAAGATGAGAGCATTGGCTACCTTGTTTATAGTCACCTTGTCAAAAAGAATCTTGAGCAAGTGTCTTGAATAAGTGAAGATTGACCAATTTCAAGGAACCATGTGTTACCAACGTGTTATATTCTGACAGGCTTTTTTGCCATGGCAATGAAATGTTAGGAACGTGGTTATCTCTGTTACAGTCCTGTAATTGATACATAGGTCATGAGCAATATGAATTGAATGATGCGTTGGGAACAAGTGCGTTGTAGGATGAGATGGTTCTAAAGGAACATGCCATGGCATATTGGATACGGATTTGTGGGACGAATAGCTAACAAACATGGATATTCTAGGAAGCCAAATGTCCTTTTAATTATACAATGTCCTTCCTAAAAAGTTGTTGCTGCCTAGTTCTTTATAGGCTTAATTGGATCCTCCCTTCTTTTAACCTGTAATTAAAAGCTTTTTTATTCTCGCTAAAATCAGTCATCAAAGCATTGGCACTTCTAATATTAAAGTTCTTTTCAGCTCATTTTGATAATAATTTTGAGTAAGAAAATATTATTTTAGTTTTTATATTTGAGTTTATTATAGTAGGACATCTTCAAGTTGATGATCTTATGAAAAAGGTACATAGTTGATCTACTAAGGTCATTCTTTGAAAATTTGAGATAACCTTAAAAACCTTGATAATAGATGCAAAATGTTTAGAAAAATACAAAAGCAACTATGAGAGAAAAATATATTATATTGGTAACAAACTTTTATACCAAGTTTTGGAAGAATATTTGTTAAGGTATATAGGTTTGAATTATAAAGTCCTAATTGGATTATACATCTTGGGGTTTACCTATATTACAATTAGGCTATAAAGTCATGGATTTGATTTTGGTGGGCAATGTTGAGTTATAAAGTTCAAATTGGATTATATATTTTGGGGTGTATCTATATTATAATTACTTTAGGGTTCCAACACCAACACCCCCTCTTCAAGTTGAGTTAAAGAATTTTGTATATTTTTCCTACTCTGCTTTTGTGTCGACTTCTTCCTTGTTTTACCATGCAAATAAGTGTGAATGATGATTATGATGATTTTCCCAATGATGATAGGACCTAATTGCTAATTTTGGCTGAGAGGCCAATTACCATCCTAGACCAAGAGAATCCTTCTATTATGGTAAAATAATTTTATAGTCGTAAAAGCAAGGGGAAGCTCTCTTGGTTACATTTTTTTTTTTCTTTTGGACTTTACCATGGTAAATAAATAATTATCTTCATAACGCTAGGATAAGTGATAAAGTTTTCCATGGGAATTATTATTTGTGAGAGTTCAACTACTTGTACTTTGTCCTTGAAAAATCAATTTTTAGTGAATCAATTTGAGATTTTTTAATTTGAAAAATATAAAAAAACTCTCTCAGCCAAATAATATATATATATATACATCATAAATATATAGCTAAACCACTATTGTGCATTTTTATTATCTTTTATTATGTTTATATGAAGCTACTGTGAGATGTGTGAAGTTATTTTTTGAAGTTAGCATTATTAACACTCTTTGGTTAGTATCTAATGTACTTTGTTGTCATGATTGAGCATCCCTTGTTTGGTACAGGTTGTTTACTTTTCAACAAGTTTAATGTATGCTTTGTAGAGTGATTGGATTTTAAATTCTGTTTTCACTATGCCTTTAGTTATTTGATGATATTCTACATTTTTTTAGCTAGCTTAGAAAGTTCCATGCACTAGATACTAGCTAATGTGTTATTACTGAAAATTATTGATTATGATTTATATAATTTTTCTCATAGGTCATAGGTTTCAATTTTGCTATGATGTGCTAGGGTATAGGGTAGGGTTGTTTTAATGTTTCTAATTTTTCTACTTGTTTGCATATTTTTCTAATGATGCTTACTGTTTTGCCTATTCATTTTCTTGGTATTCTCTATCAATGTTAATAAGCATTGTTTAATTCTCATTACTTTATTCTTTTTTACCCCAAGGAAAGCTTCATTTCCCTAAGCTTAGTAAGTGGGGTGTTACAAAGAGAAAATTCACCATTGAAGGCAAATTTTAGTTATTAAACAAATGTTTCAATCTACTCATGTTTATTACTCTATCTATTAGGCTGACATAAGATCTTCTTATAACAAAATTAATCAAATTATTTGTTGGTTTCTATTGTTTGCTAAGAAAATTAGTAAAGGCTTAGGATATTTTTACCATTGGCAAGAAAGATGGAGGACTTAGCTTTATTATTTATTATAAGCAAGGTGCTTCTCTCTCAACAAAATGGAAGGTAAAATGCATGGATGAAAATGATGCTTGGATGCTCCTTCTTAGAAATAGACATATGCAAGAAAAATAAAAAAAATGATAATAATTGGTCTTGTAATAACTTTCTTTTCTATTTTCATTTTTCTTAGGTCATATCTATTCCTAGTTTTCTATTGCTAAAACAAGTCTAGAAGACATGGTACATGCTTAGCAAGCACTAGGACTATAATCGCATTACAATTTTAGAAGATATGCTTAAGAAAATTAGTTCATGGTGGTTTTCCTTTAATAAATAGGTTTGGCTCACTCATGCATCCAAATTATGCACTACTTAGAGCAAATTAGGCATCACTAAAGTTTCCTATTTATGTATTCATGATAGAAGGAAGATTCTAGCATCTATGGTCTAAATAGGATGAAAAGAAAAAGTTTTGAAAAGTTAATTTATGATCTTGATAATATATTAAAAATTAACAATAGTTTGTATCAAGCTTTTCCAAAATATTTTTTGAAACTATGGTAGATCTATTTTTCCTTTCATATCTGAAGTTGCATATGAGATAATTATCAAGAATGATCTTATTCATAACAAATTTAATAAGACTTAGAGAATGCAATTATTACCACAATTTTGGATTAAAAATGAGATATATTTGGAAAGTTTTCACTTATCCAAACATTTAAAATTTATGGTGTCTAATGCATCGAGGTCCTCCTATTAGTATCTTTAGTATATAGAAATTATATCTTCTTAATGTCCTCTTTGTGAAGGTGAAAACTCATTTTCACATCTTTTTAGTAGTTAGTTGCATAACATGCTTGGAAATAAACATCTAGAATTTGCAATAACGTTCAACCAAGTTATGAGCAACAAGTAATCCTAATGCCTAGCCATACAAATCATAAGAGTATGCAAGTGACCTAATCATAATCCGTGAATTAAACTAGTATGGTATCTAAATAGCTAAGCATTCAATCGTAGGTTGCTATCTTTCCAATTATACTAATGTGGCCTTAGTGCTTATGGTTAAGTGTAATTGTAGCATATGATCTTGATGTTGTTCAAGCCATGATAAAGTAATATTAAAATATTAAAACCTTAAAGTCTAATTTAACTTAAGCTAGGTAAAAGAAATAAATCTAGTCTAGACTATGCAATGAGCATCCATTCCAAGCTTGTCATACACATCATAAACTTATGCTAACATTGTTGGGTTACCAAATGTCCATTGTTAGGCATACCAAGTGGCACATTATTGAGACTATCAAACATTTATATGTTAATGCTTGAAATTGGTTTTTCTCAATTTGCATAATTATCATGCGTGTAAACATAAATAATTAACTTAGTTTGCAAAAAAAGTAAATATTAACTAAGTTGCATTCAAAATTAAATTGCATTAAATATAAATTTAGGCTATCTTAGAGTATTTCCAAGAATAGGAATCATTCTCGATTTTATTGTCATTCATGGATGGTATCCAAGTACATTCTACTCAAATAAGTTTTTGTACAATTAACTTGAATTCATGTTGTGGGCACTTACCGACAACTTATAAGGATTACAAAAATAAATTACAAGAATTCCACTAAATTAAATTGCATTAAATATAAATTTAGACTATCTTAGAGTATTGCCAAGAATAGGAATCAATCTCGATCTTATTGCCATTCATGGATGGTATCCAAGTATGTTATACTCAAATAAGTTTCCATACAATTAACTTGAATTCATGGTGTGGGCATTGATTGGTAAATTATAAGGATTACAAAAACAAATTGCAAGAATTCCACTATTATGACCAAAAGATGCATTCAATGTAGTAGGTGGATGGTATTTACCAACCTAGATACATTGTGTGAAAATATATGACATCGCAACTACAATGTCATAGCACATGCAAAAAGTGCTTTATCACCAAACATTAATGATATTATTCTTGGTGATTAACTTACTTTTTCTAGTGTGTTTCTTTGTATTTAGAAGTATCTTCTATTGTTTGTTCATTATTCTGTTTGGAAACTTCATTATGCAATTATGTGCTAGCACTAAGAACATTACTATGATCTTCCTTCATGAGTTAAATATTAGATATTTAAAGATGTTACTTTTAGTTAAAGCTTCAAGAAGGAAAACTTCTTATGAAGGTTGAATAATTAATTTGTTTCTTGTTATATTAATATCTTGTATTTTTAAAGGCTCAAGGTGGAAAATCTAGCAACTTAAGTTGCAATTTATTTCTTATTTCTAATTGTTGTATTTAACTTTCTTTGGAAAGAATTTTCTTCTTCTCTTTACAAGAAATACTTTAATAAGAAGTGAAAACTTGCGAGGAAGAAATTCTAGAAAGGTATCCCAAAACTGTTAGTTTTTCTTTTCTTTAATCTCTTTCTTGTATTTTGATGATCATTTGATGTACTCTAAATTTTTTAATTATTATTCATTTTTTAGGATCTAGCACCCTCCATTATCTTCATAGTCAAACTTGTAGTTAACTCCTAGTTCATAGAGTAACATTTACTAAGAAAATATTTCATGAAGATAAACGTATATGTATTTCATATTTTTATCATATTCTATGTTCCATGATTTTTATACTTTTATAATATTTTACAAAATAGAACAAGTAAAGTCTATAAGTAATGGAAATATTTGTTGATGTAATAAAATAAAGGTAACAAGCACTAAGCATATAGTCTTAATCTTCCACAACACTAAAGGAGTACTATACAGTGCTAGGTGAAACCAAGCATAATTGGATTTCCATGTATTACATGATTGAAACACGCTTAGACAACATAAAAATATAAAAGTGAAAGTAAAATATTTTGGATAGTAAAGAAGAATTTATGCTTATATTATAAAATAAATTCAAAAGCAGTACAATATGTGAATAGAAATTTTTAATATTTATTACTCTAATTTGTGAGTATATTTTGGCTTACATGGCCAATGATAATAAGGTTTTGGATGACTTTTCAAAAATATTTGCCATGCATTCTGAGTAGTATGCCTATAAACTGACAAAGCTTTATTACTAATGATAGAGATTTGTTTCCCAAAGTGGTCCATGCATATTTATAGGCTTAGGATCATCATGGTTTCAATGCTATAGTGTCAATACTACTTAGGGTAGCATCAACAATTTCATTGATGCTCACCATCAAAATTTTGAATTTTAATGTCATTTTTTAGTTTGCAATTTATTAAACAACATATAACAAAAAGTTAATGAACTAGTCTAACTACTTATTATAGTAGTTTTTTCTTCCATCATGCTAACCTTTCAATAATTTGTTGAGTATCTCATTCTAAGTATGATTTCTTGTGCTCCCAAGAAACAATGATATGCCTAAATATTTAGTAAATAATTGGCCCTCTTGATAATTAAGTTTGGCACAAAAGAATTGGAAAAGAAAGGTGATGAGACACGATATGCACAAGCCGCGATATCGCGTCATCCCCTGCGATGTCGCGTACACGATATCGCAGTCCGTTGCTAATCTATAAATAAGAGGTGGCACTCCCCTTATTCCTCATCCTAGGCTTAAAGTAGGGAAACTCTGGCAGTTTGATCACTCCAGAGATAGAATATTTTCCATGTGCCCGTAGTAGGAGTCCCCAAGTGAACGGATCTTTATTCAAGCAGCTTTGTACCTGAACGCAAGTTGTGTACGGCAATAAAGACGAGCTTTGTGGATAAACCTTGCAGTGCATGGAATAGGATTTTATTA
>MNCI01016169.1:74367-92300 GCA_015680685.1 Gnetum montanum | reverse complement strand
TAATTTAGACTTAGGTCCTTAGTTAGAGTTAGTTAGCTCTCTCAACCCTTCACCCTTTAGCATAGGAGAAAAAACCATAAAATCATATACCTCAGACTTACTTAACCATACACTGTGACAACAACAAGTAAGTCTAGGAAGATAATGAATGATTAACCCTAAGTGTTCCATGGGGCGTTTAGGCATTTGGTCTACGGAGTTCCACCAGATCGTGTGTGCTACGCTCGTTTTGTATGGTTGAGTGTAGGGGTACCTCGCCACTCATCAACATTGGTACAAGTTCATAAATTAACTAGCAAAGATTTTAGAGAGTTTGAAAAATAGTCTTCTATAAATACTTATGAAACAACAAAAGTTTCAAAAGATATCTAACATTCAAAAGGAGCTTAGAGTATGGAGGACAATATTGAAGGAAAGTAAGTATGATAAAATTATCAGTCAATGTGAAATCAAACCTACAAGTAATAAGCACTTGTTAAAGGCTATCTAGCATTCAAAATAAGTATGATGAGATAAAATCTAAATACGTAAGATTGAAGTTATGTATAATGCGAAATAAGAAATTCACCAAAGATGAAACCTTTAAAGAGCTAAATTGTGAGTTGTAAGTGAATGCAAGAACAAATATACAAAGTATGTTTAGTGTAATTAGATCAAGCAAAGGAAAAATTACCAATCACATCGTAGAGTTAATAGCCTATGATGACAAATAACTCCAACCTAGTATAAAATATAGGACAATAAGAGTTATGCCAGTCCATCAACTGGTAAAGGCATAATAAGATAAGAAGAGATCCAAAGCAATAGTTACCAAGGATAAACAATCGTAGATACAAGAATCTATGAAAGGTACTTTGAGAATACGATCAAATATTGGTTTCAATCTACACAACAATTGAGATAATGTCTTATACAAATCTATGAATTATAATGCTAAAGATCCTCGAAAAGTAAGAAGTTATAAGTTGGGCTATAACTTACATAACCAAGATTTTGTAGGTAATATGTTACTAATAACCTACAAAAAATATAAAACTAGATAAATCGATTTACAATGTTGCACATAGTAACTAAGGTTGAAATAGAACCCAAGAGTCTTGAAAATATTTGCTAGAGCTCAAAGGATTCTAACATTATAAATCAAAACCTAAAGCAAAATTATTTAGTCATAAGTTTGGTTTAAAATTTTTAAATAAATTAAGGATAACTTGATTACCTTAATGGTAAGAGCCTTGGTATGGAAATCCTAAAAGTGGGTAATACTAAATTATGGATTAAAAAAATCTGTAAAAAAGAATTCTAAAATTGCTTTGTCCAATATCTAGGAGGGTATCAAGAGATGTAAGTAAAAATTTACTTTTAGCTTCATTCAAATACCTTATGATATTCAAGGATGCAAAAACTTATCGAAGTGCATTCCTACAAAATTATTCTTTCCTAATCCCACAAAACCACCTTCATGAACTAAATGCTAAAGTACCCAATTTGTGATCACCAATGATATTTGACTTAATATAATCTTTGCTAAGTCAATGATAATGACATGATGGGGCATAAATATCCAATTGAATTTGGACTTAGCATATCACATGTGAACCAAGAAAAAAAGGCAATGATAAAAAAAAGTTAGAATTAAATGCTAAAATTGACTAAGTATTTATTGTTGAAAAAATAAACTAAGTATGAAATAAACTATGAATGATAAAGTAAACTCTAAGTATAGAACATGAATAAAAGAGCATGAAATATAAAAATATAGAGGGCTATAAAATGGGAAAAAGTGTTTTGATTTTCTTTGCAAATAATAAAAATGCTTTATTGTTGAAAAAGAAGTATTCGCCTCCTATGAAGGATCAAAATACAAGTATTGGTGAAAAAGTTAAGTGAAATAAAATTATTGATAAGAACCCAATTTATAAGTAAAATGTGGGTTTGGAGAGTGGAATTGAACCTTTCAAGATAGGTATGTACATGGGGAAGCTACAAAATGCTATCTAGAATCAAATCAGGGCCAAAATGGGGTTGTTTTTCTTAAGTGTCCTAGGACTAAAAAAATTCCAACTTTGAAGACTTATGTTGATGCTAATATGAAACTGCTTGACTGATGTTGACACTACATTAGCATTAGTGCTAGAGTCATGGAGGTGTTGTGGTGATCATGGAGCAAATGGGATACCTTGGGAAGTTTGCTACTTGTGCTCTTGATCTCATGAAATCTTGAAAAGTGCTCTAGATCTCAAGAAACTAATCCAAAATTTGGAATTTAAGCTCATGTTTATAGGCCTAGGATTGTCAAATTCAACTCTCAAGCTAAGTGAAGTTCAAGTGGAGTTCATCTAAAGTTCAAATTTGAAAAGTTTCACCTTCGAGCTTGGTAAGATTAGGAGTATGATCAAGTGATATTCATGTCACTTGTACTTAGAAAAAAGTTTCATTTTTGACCAGATTATGATTCCAAGCCTTCAAAATCTTGTTTTATATCCAAATTAATGTTAAATCATGCCAAGATGATGTTGAGGAGCCCATGAGACTATGAGATAATGTCGACTTTAGAGTTTGGTGGTCAAAGGTATCAAGGTAGTTGATGCTAATGTCAATTAGAAAGCTAAAAAAATGTTCTAATTTTTTTCCAAGTTGACATTCCAAGTCTTTTTGGTGCCAAAATTGAAGCTGGAATGAGCCAAGAAGATGTTTGTAGAACATCAAGGAGCCTGTGAACCAAGAGAATGATGCTAGATGATGAATTTGGACACCCTAGAGGAGGAGGACGCAATCACGGTGACATTGATGTTGACACTAATGTCACCTACATAAGATAGAAAATTTTTACATCATGACTATCAAGACTACTTTTAAACATGCTCAAATGGCCATTTGAAGCATCAAAACCAGTGTCAAATGATCGCTAAAGAGCCTAGGAAGCCAAGATTTGAGTCAAAATGCAAGTGAGATGTGTCATGGAGGTGGTGAAAACCATGTGAATAATGTTGATGTTGACACTGATGTTGATGTTAGAATTAACATTAGCTAATACTTAGAAAAATTTTGGTTCCTAGGATTTTGAGGTTAAACTACCAAAATGATAATATTTAGTACCTATGTTCTTAAAAGTGCCTTGAACAAGCTATTTAGGGCTTTGGAGGGCCTAATTTGAGGCTAGAATATAGTTTTTCTATAGGTGACATGGATAGGATGGTCTAAGGCTATAGCTAATATGGCATCAGTGGTCCAGAAGTGATGTTGACATAGAATTCTTGTTACATCCAATACTTGGAAAAATTTTCATTTTCAAACATTTCCATGGTTACCAAAAATGAAGCTCATAAGCTATGTTATGAGCTAGAATGATCCTTGGAGACTTCCAAGAGTTGGAAACATGCCTTAAAATGGTGTTTTTTTGGGGATTTTGATGCTCAAACTCTAGTGGGATAATGTTAAAATCACAGTTAGTCTTGATCACTAATGAATCAAAAAAGTGGGTATTACATTATTTCTTCTTAATGAATGCTAATGAGGTATCAAAGTAGGATCCATCAAGAAGAGAACAGACAAGTAAATTAATATACTTGTAAGAGAAAAGTGGGAAGAAAGAGTGGGAAAAGATGAGAATGTTAGGATATCACCGATACACTAATCATGAGGATAATGTTATGCTACAGAAGGGGGACATAACTAGATCCTACACACAAGATGCCTGAAGGAATATTATTAATGATGTTCATACCCTATTTCATNGGTTACAAGTTGCTCGAATAAAGAGTCGTTCACTCTAGGACTCCTAGTGTAGGCACATGGGAAAAATTCTAACTCTGGAGTGATCAATCTGCCAGAGCTTCGCTACTTTTAGCCAGGATTGGCAAATAAGGGGGGTGCTGCCTCTTATTTATAGATATGGCGGCGGACANAGAGTGGGAAAAGATGAGAATGTTAGGATATCACCGATACACTAATCATGAGGATAATGTTATGCTACAGAAGGGGGACATAACTAGATCCTACACACAAGATGCCTGAAGGAATATTATTAATGATGTTCATACCCTATTTCATTCATGCTCTCAACACATCCTTACTGGAATAAAACAAAATTAATTAATTCTCACTTATGTGTTAATTAGAGAATAGGACAAGAAATAGAAAAGGGAAGTTAGAGGAAAAAGGAGAAACATGAGAGAGGAGATGAAATGTAGAGTTGTATAAAAAGGAAAAATAATAAAATAGGAAAGAAATGAGGGACATTGCCTATACACCAAGATAACATGCTATGCCATAAAAGTAGTATATAACTATGTCCCACACTCTAACAAATTATTAATACTTGATAAATTAATTAAATTTTCTTTCTATCATACTCAAACTCAACACACGCTCACATGGAGTAAAAATAGTAAAATAGTCATTGCTCTCTACATGAGGTAGGTTACTAATAAACATCCTCACCATAATGTGTAAATAAGAAGAAATGTTAGTAAAATGAGACAAGAAGAGATTAGGGGAAATAGATGAGATTACACAAGAGAGATGAAAGAAAAATAGTAGAAACTAGAGAAAGATAAAGAAAGATAGAAAAATAAAGATAGGGAGGAAATAAAAAATGAAGCAATAAAATGTAGATAAATTAAGAGATATGGTTAGAGAAAATTTGATATATATATATATATATATATATTTTCTATTTTTGTTTACCTCAAATGTAGTATCGTTTAAGGTAAACTTTTTTCATAGGATTAGCATATTGATTCCCATCTAAGTTTGCTAAGTAATATGCTCCATTGCCAAGGCTCTTGAGAATGATGAAGGGACCTTGCTAGTTTGAAGATAATCTGGAAGTTTTAACATTATGGAAATACCTTAGAATAAGATCATCTTCATTGATTTCCTTGAATCTAACATGCTTGTCATGGTGAGGGCAAATAGCCTCTTGATGATTATGAATGTTGAATACTACTTGCTTGTAATTTTCCTCCAAGATGTTTAGTTCAACATAGCACATGTTGTCATTCTCTTCATCTGACATGCATTTGTTCAAAGCTTCTTAGAGAGAACGCACATCCAACTCCACTAATAACATAACTTCTAATCATATTTAAGCATGAAAGGGATATAGTAGGTTGTAGTTTTGAAGATGATTTGATATATCAAAAGGGCATGGATTAATTGGGTATGCCAATTGCATTGGGATTTGTCAACCATGGTTTTAAGCAAATAGATGATGGATTTATTGGTTGAATCATCTTGATCATTATATTAGACATAATACGAGGATGAGAATGACTAGGTTCAGTATTACTCGCAGACTTTGAAAGTGCTTTGCTCTTAAATTAGGATCCTTTATCAGTAACAATGTGGAGATGAATGCCAAAGTAGGTGATTATATGATCTAAGATAAAATGATAGCTGATGTACTTTGAGGTTGCAAACTTCAAGGGAATAGCTTCAATCCACTTAGTAAAATACTCTATAGATGTTAGGATAAATTAATAGATCCAAAGAGATCCAGCCCTTACTTTTGGAAGGACCATATGATTTTGGAAGTCCTAAGCTCTTGTGATAAAACATAAATAAGTAGAGCATGACATTGACATGTGTCACAAATCTTAACTATTATGTATGCATCCCTAGACATCATAGGCCACTAGTAACTGAGGGAAATAATATGAGCTACAAGAGATTGTGAACTTAAGTGACCATCACATACATCCGAATGTACTTGTCCTAGGACTATTTGTAATTTTTCATAATTAGACAACATAGAAGAACACTAGATGCATAAATATGACATAAAATACTAGGCTCAACAATATAAAAGTGCTTAGAGTGCTTATGTAGGATGTCCTTTTGTGATGTTAACAAATGTTTAGGAGTTTTTCTAGCTTGTAAGTATTATATAAGGTCTTAGTATTGTTCATCTTCTTTTAAGTTAATCAAGCCTACACATTGTGTGTCTATGAGAGTTATTAGTATTTCTTACATTGAGTGAGTTAAATGATCCTTAAGGAAAATATCTCTCCAAGCAAAGTAAAAGTGGCTAATGCATCAGCAAGCATGTTTTCTAAGCAATGAATATACATGGGTAAACATTCATCAAATTGAGAGACCAAATTTTTAGCTAAGTCAAGATAGGAGTGAAGGTGTTTAGTCTTACAAGCATATTCATTATGAACTTGGCATATGACTAGTTAAAGAATTTCCATGAGTGGAGAGCCTCTTAATTTCTAGTTGAAGTGCTAAGAGTAAACCTTGATTAAGACCCTTATATTTGGCTACATTATTAGTACATGAAATATTATACTTATAAGTTTAATAAAATGGGATCCATACCTTAGTGGTGAAGAACATAAGTTGCATTGAAAAGTTGAGTTGTATGGATATCATCAAAATACAAGTATGAGTGGAAATCCTCAAGTGTCAACACTACAATTGAAAGAGGGACTAATTCTTTCTCACTTGGTTCCTTGAGTGGAGGTTGAATTGTGACTATGGAAGGTTTTAATGGTGGGGTCGATGTAAGAAGGTCCACTATGGCTTTGTCTTTGATAGAATGTTGGATAAGGTAGGATAGATCAAACTCAATGAGGAATGTTTTCCATTTTTCCATGGAGTTATTATCATAAGAATTGGAAATAATAGATGGTAAGATGTTGCCTCAGTAGATCACATAAAATTTTACCCCTAATAAGGAGAATCTCCCTTTCTTAAGGGTAAAGACAAGGCCTAAGCTAGATTTTTCCATGTTTGTATATCATGCATGAAGAATTTTTTTTCTTTAAAATTTACATATCCCCTATGGGGGTAGGTGTAGGGCTAGCCTAGGGAGTTAGCATCAAGTGTTAGCATATTATGCTAGTGTGAGGTGATCATTGATGCAATGGCACTAGTTGGTACTGATCAATGCATGCACAAGAATGGCTTGTATTTTTTTTAAAAAAAATTAGAATTAAAATATTATTACTTAGTACCATTATATATATAAGGGAAAGTGTGGAAAAAATTATTAGGTTATCTATTGGAATGACATTGACAAGTACATCGATGTCACCTATTTGTAGGTAGGGTGGGGAACAGGTATTCCACACAAGTGAAAGAATGGATAAAAAGGTTGGATTAGGTGAAAAATAAAAATTCACCTAAGTGCTAAGATGAATGGAAAGAAAAGAATTCTCCAAGTATTGATGCAGGTTAGAGGGCAAGTCAAAAATTTAGCTAAGTTTGGAAAGCAAGGAGGGAAGAACGAAAACTCAAAATTTGCCTAAGTATAGAAAAAGATGAAGGTGAAACCAAAAATTTGACTAAGTTTTGAAGGGAGAATGAGGATAAGTTGGAAAGTTTTTTAGCGTGCTAGGAATCCAAAACAAGAATTTGGCTAAGTATGGAGAATTTTGGTGGATAGAAATTTGATTAAATCCTAAAGAGAGGGAAACTAAAATTTTACTAAGTGTTGGACAAGAAGAGACAAGGCTCAAAAATTGACCAAGTATGAAAGACTTGGTAAATGAAGATTTTAACTAAATATTAGAGAAAATGTCCAAGTCAAGGGTAGGAAAATAATGGTAAGATGCCTAGGCACAAGGGGAATGATTGGCTAAATGTTAATAGAATGCGTGAGTAAAGAAAGTGGCTAAGTATGGACCAAGGGTGGATGAGAAAAATGACTAAGTGTTGTGGTTAGTGCTACCTAGGCAGTGTATGCATGTTTTCTCATCTCATGGATACTAACCTTTGATTGGTGTAATAATGTGATGTAGGGTTGGTATCAACCCTAGGATTCTTGTGATAAATCCCATGTATTTCCTAATTTGTGATGTAACCCTTGTGATCACAAAGAGATCTTAAAGGGTGAAATGTCTCTCCATCATCGATGGTTGATCATTATACCCTACACATATGTGGACTCATATAGGGATTGGGAGCTTTCTAGAGTTTTGTAGTAAGCACTTTTTAATACTTGTATTATCCTTATTACCTTTTTTGGCCATCTCACACACACTCTAGAGGATTTATTGTGGGATTAGTGTAAGTCTGTTGGACCTAAGTGATATAGATGGTATACTGGATGAGACGAATAAGACTTGGGATATCCAACGAAAGGAGTTGGATCATTTATGGAGGAATCATTCTTACAAGAAATTTAATGTAGATTCTATATGGTTGCTAGACCATTGTTACATCAAGAGGTTGTTTAGTCCCACTAGCACTTGTGTCACAATCTCTAGGTATGTTGACATGAATTCACAATTGTATCTTAAATTTTCCAAGTCTTAGGATTTTCTCATGATTTGCACTATGATATGATATGACTTATTACTTTTATGTGTTTATAGGTTTGATAACCATGATTAAGAGAATTCTTATTTGGAGATATTAGAGCATGTGTTGTGTGAGATTGCCTTGGAGAATAACTAGCGTTTTGCGATATTTACCCATTTTCTCGATGAAATAGATGAAGCTAGGAAGTGCTAATGGTATGATGTATTCCTACAAATCTTTTGGTACATGCTCTTCATGAGAAACTAGATTTTGACTTGAGGGAGAAGTGACCTAAGGGATGTTGCTTCTCTGTATCACCAAAAGGTAAGTTGCATCAATTTCCTAAGCCCCATGTTTAACACTTAGCTCTCATTTGCCAAAATTTTTATTATTATATTCATTTAAGTTTATGTGCTTTGTGTTTAATTACCTATGTTTTGGTCTTGCAAACAAGATTAAAAATTCAGAAGTTATGTACATTTAGGTTGGAAATGTGAAGGAGATAAGTTTACAATCTAATGTACACAACACTGCCACAGGTTACTCATGGTTGGTCATTGGGAATGGAAGCAATTATCTTTCTCTCTTCTAGCATACTTCCTTTGTTTACATTGTAGTCTCTTAACATTTCACCTGTAGATGTGATTATTATGGTAAATTGTTATTCAAGCCAACATTGATTATTTATGTTTCGAGTTTAAGGCATGGAGGTCATCTTTCCTTGGAAACAAGACTCACTAAGGCACTAATTCGATTTTCTTGATGTGGATCTTACAGTTGAGGGAAATGAGAAGATATTAACTATTGATCAGGAGATGATTAGCAAGTAGTCTAAGTATGGTGATAGGACTCAAAAAATTCCTAGTGCAAAAATTATGATCTAGTATCATATGTTCATTAGGATGATATTTTGCAATAAGATCAAATAGCAAAGGATGACCTCTCCCCTTTAGCTTTCAATCATCTACAATGCTATGATATAAGGATTGTTAATGGGATTAGAGTAAATCAAGAAAATGTGTTCATTGTAGATGCTACTATAATAATTTTTATGCTATGGATATTCTATATGTTTATTAATGAGATGTACTTTGATGGATGTTGTAGGCACATTCGGTTATGGTATAGGGATTGTTACTTTTTATGGATTTTAATGTTTTATATTTTATAGATTTTGTAGTTTTCTTTTTTTATAGTTTTTCTAAGTTCTCTATATTTATGGATTTTTTGAAGTTTTGTGTGTTTATGAAATTTTCAATTTTTCTAGTGCAAA
This sequence comes from Gnetum montanum, assembly GCA_015680685.1. Classification (NCBI taxonomy): domain Eukaryota; kingdom Viridiplantae; phylum Streptophyta; class Gnetopsida; order Gnetales; family Gnetaceae; genus Gnetum; species Gnetum montanum. The sequence continues at coordinate 82,780 of MNCI01016169.1, read as the reverse complement.
AGAAAGAAAATGAATGTGATTTAAATAAACATCAACATAAAAAATCTGGGCATGCATAAAAGGGATTAAGTACTAGTGATCAACTATAAAAAAACTAAGCTAAGAAAGTAGTAAAAATATTGCGAATATGTAAATTGAAACAAATAACATAGTGACTAAGTAAAAATACAAAACATATGCAAGTGTTAGAAAAAACTATAAATGAAGGAAAAGATAAGCAAAGAGAAATTGAAATAGGATTGTTGTGGAGGCTATGCTTGTGTAATAGCTTTTCTAGCCTGTGCTCTAGAAGGCCCCTTTACACTTTTAATGGACTTCACTATTGATGAGCAGCGAGGTACCCCGATGCTCAACCATACCAATACAAGCATTTCACGCACGATCTGGTCAAATTCCAAGAACTAAGTGCCTATGCGCCTTTGTGGAACAAGGGCAGGTTGGTTGATCATTGTCTTCCCAAACTTACTTGTATGTCATGATTGTATGATTAAGTAAGTTTGAGGCATATGCTTTTTATAGCTTTTATGTTTTTATGTCTTGCTACTAATAAGGGAGGATAGAGAGAGATAACTAAGTGACTAATTTAACTTAACTACTAATTAACTAGGCTTGGGAACAACTACTCTAATAATTAGAGAAACTACCACCCTAATTTTAGAGAAACTACCACTTTAATTTTAGATAAACTACCACTCTCATCATATTGGGAGAAACTACCCTAATTAGAATAAATCGTTAGAGTAACCGATCTCATCATACCACCACGACTGAATGAAAACTCGTCCTTGAGTTCCTTACAAAATATTGGGAAGGTATGGGATTATTGACTAATTGACAATTGACAGTGGGATGGGATGACAAACTCAATGTGCTCAGTGAATGGATCAATAAGCATATTATAACATTAGTGTTCATGACCATTGTGGTGAAAACTCATACATAAATGACATCCAAGCCTTTATTTGGTAGCTTGTAGAGAAAGAGAGGGAAAGAAAATGAAGCATGTTGCTGCCAATGCTAAGATTGTGCCTTTTGTTGTTTATCCATAGCCACGCCACCAGACTCTCTCCTTTCGTAAATGCTCCAATTCTGGTCCATCTTGAGTGCTTCCTCCAAGCCCAGTCCATTGTTTATATGATCGCCATATTCACACACAACATAGTCACAAATGAGCAAGGATAGATAAACCATAATGCAACTGATACCTTGCCTCGATATGAAGCACATTGGCTAAGTTGTGGTTATGGCAAAAACTGGTTCGATGATTTATCACAGGTGACTACCCAAGGTGTTTGGGTTAGGCAAATAGAAAAATGGAGAAAATTAAAAAATTTGTGCCAAGGCCCCCACAACTAAGAGCGAACCTTCGGTAGCTATAAGATGGAAAAATATGAGGAACAAGAAAGATGGGAAAAAATATCAACAACAACACCAATAAAATGGATGTCATGGATAGGGATGAAACAAGAAATGATTGATTGCAGGAAATTTTTAAGGGAAACAAGTCAACAATTACACCAAAAAGAAATTCCAGTGGATCCTCCCCAAAGCAGACTCATGCCTTTTATGCCCTGACAAACCCACAAACCAAAGATTCCGTAGGCTCAAGGAATGTCATTTGGAAGCAAGAGTTAAAAACTTACCCACAAGAATTGAACAAAGAAAAACAATCCATCAACCTAGAATAGACTAATGATAAAATTGAAAATTAGGTGGAAAATGGGAAAAAAGATGGAGAGGAGAGAATGGAATGGAATCCCAAGAACAAGGTTGTGTAAAGCCCCTTGTGTATTTTCTGGTTAATGTGATTGAGTAAAACTCATCCCAATTCTAGACTTAAACAAACCACATCCAGTGACCTCGCATCAACACACTTGACCAATCCATCCACTTAAAGTAACAAGAATGTTTCCACAAAGAGTCACCACCATTCCGAGGAGAGCGAGATGGAGAAGTAGGAAGTGAGAAAGAGCCTTAGTTAGAGGGAACCTTCAAGCATGGGTAATATGTCTTTCTAGTTCCATAACCAGTGCTTGTAGCCCATATTGCTTTATTATGTCTAAGGGGTGTGCTTTGAATTCTCCCTCTCTTTTTTTTTTTTTTTTGCGTGTGAACCACACCATGAAAAGACTTATTTTATTCACTCAACTTCTTAATTCTTGAACAATGTCAGAATGGTAGAAAACCCAAGAAAAAGCATCCAAGAACCCAAGAGAATGGCTAGCACAAATGCATCAAATCCCCTTGAAGTCACACCCTTTTCATCCTTTGAGTCTTTCCTTGGTTTGAAAAATACCCACCCACCAATTCATTAAAAGTTTACTTAGAAAAAGAGGGATTGTATAGTTCCAAGACAAAGGAGACCATACAGTTGTATGGATGAGTAGATGGTGTGGACTCATTGCCTGTTTTACCAAAAGAACCATACCTTAATATCAACATCATAATTCAAAGGTAAAAACAAATTAGCAATTAATATGATATAATTCAATCCACCATCATGAGCACTTATTGGATGATGAATAAAAGTAAATCAAGCAATCAAAAAAATAGTAAAAATATGAACGATGGTATAAAACAAAAGTAAGAAAAGTTGGAAAAATGTGTAAAACAAAAATGTGTGAAACAAAAATGTGTAAAACAAAAATTCAAAGGAACTGAGGGCCTAGAATGGTTAGCATAAGTGGCCATCTCCCCCATGACTAAGTTGGAAGGAGAGATCTGAAATAGTGAGAAGGGTTGTCCATCAACAGAGGTAGCATGTGTATTGGCTGTCCTAAGCTCATGGAAAGGTTTGGTTTGTTGAGTGAGGAGATAGGTAATAATGCTACTATATCAATTTGTCTCCATGGGTGATTGATTATTCACTACACCATCAAAGAGGAATTCATTAGTAAAATAATCATAAATTGGATACTTGTCCTCTTTGTTGTCCCATCGCAACCGAGATAAATGATCAGCAACTACGTTCTTGGTGCCTTTATGATCGATCATCGTAAGATTGAACTCTTGTAAGATTACAAGCCATCATATGATATGAGGGCTTACCATTGGCTTATTCATGAGGAACCTTATTGCACTATGATCTATATGTATATATATTTTATATCCCAATACATAGTGTCTAAATGTTTCTAGTGTAAACACTACAACCATTAATTCTTTCTCTATGGTAGTGTAGTTAAGTTGTGCACCAGCGATACTCTACTTGCACAGTGGATATAATAAGGATGCTTCTGGTTATCTAACTATGTAAGTATGGCTCCTAAGGAATATTTGGAAGCATCAATCATGATATAGAATGGTTTAGACCAGTCAAGAACTAGTAGAATGGGTGTTTCTACTAGCTTCTGTTTTAGAGTTTCAATAGCTAATTCGCAATCCCTAGTCCACTTGAAAGGTACGTCCTTTTTCGTTAATTCTACCAATGGTTTAGCAATCTTTGAAAAGTTCTCAATAAATCTCCTATAGTAGCTAGTATGTCCAAGAAATGATCGAATATCTTTGACAGTTTCCGGTTAACGTGTAATTCCTTGGATAACTTTGATTTTCTCGAGGTCTACCTCTATCCCTGTGTGTGAGATTTTGTGCCCTAGTACTATGCCTTCTTTGACCATCAAATGACTTTTCTGCCAGTTGAGCCTCAAATTGGTTTTTGCACATCTTTCTAACACTTGCTCCAATCGATCCCTTGATCAAAGTTTTCTCCATAAGTGGAGAAGTTGTCCATAAAGACCTCTACACCATTTCCTATTTACTGTTGGAAGATGCTTAGAACTAGTCATTGAAATGTTGTAGGGGCATTGCACAAGCCAAATGACATCTATTTGTATGTGAATGTTCCCTAAGGATTGGTGAACATAGTCTTGGCTTGGTCTTTTGGGGCTATTTGTATTTGGTTATATCTACTATATCCATCTAGAAAACTATAATAGCAATGCCCTTCGATTGTCTAAGACTTGGTCAAAAAAATGGCAACATAAAGTGATCTTTGAATGTTGCCATATTCAGTAGCATGAAATCTATGCACACCCTCCATTTGCCTCCCTTTTAAGGCACAATAACTAAGGGGCTAACCCATTCGCTATCAGCAATGGGGTATATGAACCTAGCCTTGAGAAGCTATTCGATTTCTTCTTTGACTACTTGCTTTAGCTTTGGATTCAACCACCTCTGCAGTTGTCTTCAAGGCTTAATGGAGGGGTCGATGTAAATCCTATGTTGGCACATCCTATGATCTATTCCAGTTAATTCGGAATATGACCAAGTGAAGGCTTTTGACCATCTATTAATTACCTTCAAAAATTCTTCTTTCTGTTGAGGAGCAAGCTTAGCATTGATAATTACCAATTTTCTATTTTTAAGGAACATGTATTCCATACCAGTGGGCAATGGTTTCAGCTTGAGGGGCTCTTGCTTAAATTTCTCAGGGATTTCCAACTTCCCCCAGTTGACATTTTCAAGGTTAAGACTTGGAAGTTGGCGGCAGACTTTCTCTAATGTGTCTATGCTATCGATGTAAGTGCAAGTCAAACCCGTAGTTGGTTCCATGCATATGAGTGAACTGCTTTCTTGATCAACTGTCAACCACTGGGTGCCTTCCTATTGTGTGGTTGCTACATATAGGTATCTTTGTATGTTGATCACTTGTGCACACTAATTGCATGTAGGCAATGTTAAACATTGCACAAACCATGACCTCTGCACGTAATCACACCCTATGTCTCTGTATGCAATGCATGAAACTTTCTTCTTCTTGATCTTTTCGAAAGAGAAAGATCATGGATTCCCACGTATGCATCGATGGTGCTTAGCCATACTCTTCCCATTATGATTAGGAAGTCCCCCCTACCATTGTTTACCTAAATCACTAGGAAGTCAACTGAGTATGACCACCCACAAATAGTCATAATAATGTCTTTGACCAGTCCCAATCTGATAGTGATGGACTGGTCAGCCAACTCTAGATGGATGTTACTCTTTTTTAATGGAGGAAGGTTCTAGGCCTTGTACATTTCTTGAGAAATCAAGTTAACACTGGAACCTGAATCCAAAAGAGCCTTGCACAGCACATTTCTAGTGATTTGTAAGTATATCAGAGGACTCCTAGGATCAAAGAATTTCCTGGGAAGGTGGCCAGCTTTGATCCAATCGGTGACAGCATGTGTTACCATGACCATATGCATTGAGTGCGATGGTTGAGTTGAAGGAGGCTTCGAAGTTTTGATTGATACTAAGGCATCTAAGGAATTAGCCGCTTGTGATTGCAAGGGTTTAGTTGGACTGTTGGTTCTAAAGAAAGGTCTTTTCTTCATGTGCTATTGAAACCAACAGTAGGTTGAGAGTTAACAACCCTTGTGGTGTTACGTTGTTATGGCTGGGTAGCGATTTTACCTTGCATCGTAGGAGTAGGTGGTAGTGGATTTATTAGTGGAAGAGATGTAGCCAGATGAGAAGGATGATATGCTTGTGGAATATTGCCCCTAGAAGAGGGAGTCCCATAATACTCGTGGGCTTGGTAGTGAGGTTGAGAAGTGACGTGACTAGTAGAGTCATGTGGGGAGATTGGCTGCTGCACGTAATATCCATATGGGTTAGGTTGCTGGTAAGGATACTGTTGCCTTGGTTGTGGCATTTCCCATGATTGTGGATGCTTCCACTATTGATATTGCTCAATTGATTGTGGTGGAGTTCCACTGGGATAATATGTTAAGGGGTGGTGGAACTTCCTTGGGTTACCTAGAGGATAAGATAACCTTTATGGTGTTTGCCTTTTGTTTAATCATGGGTTGAGTGCATACACCTTAGACTCTACAGATGTGAGATTACAGGGCAGCATCCCTTAGGATGGTCATATTGACATATCTCACATCCACTATCATTGTCTGTTTCCAAATCCACAACCTCTTCAATGATGGCAACTTTGCCCTTACCCTTGCTATGTGCATGTTTAGCTTCTCTCTTTTTTCTTTTTTTGTGATCACTACCTTGCTCTCTAGACTCCTCTACTATTTTAAGAAAAGTTTAAAATATATTGTCTAGGGAATCCCACATTTGGTCTACCTTTGCCAAAACTTTTGATGTCATCTTTTGGATAGGCAAATTTTTCCTATTCACCATCTCTTCGAGTGGTGACTTTTCTTCATCCTCACCAAATCTTACTCCCCTCTTCTGGAGGAAAGGATCTTGGTTATAGTCTTCTACACTTTCTCTCTTCCATAGCTCACCTTCTTCCTTAGCAACTTGCTCCAATAGTCTTTGAATTTGATGGGACCTAACCTCAGATAGTCTTCCTTGGGCATAAGTCCCAAGGGTTCTTCTCGTTTCATGCCTACACCCATCCACGAGATGGCGTAGTTGATCCCTTTGTGAATAACCATGGTGAGGACAACGATGTAATAGTGCATAATATTGGCCCATGGTAGCATCCAAGGATTCATGTCGTCCTTGTTTCTAGCCTTGGATTTGCCTTCACAAGTGAGACACTCGGGAGTACATTTGGTACTTGTGATTAAATAGTTCTAACATAGTACTCCACCTATGAATGGATTTCTGATTCTAAAGATCGATACCAAATTTCCACTTCTTTAACTAGTGTATGTGGAAATAACTTAAGTTTTTGCCATTCGTTCTCCATATTTTGTAAGGTACACACATCATGGAATGCTTGTAAGTGATTCTAAGGATTAGTGTTGTATCCCCCTTCAAATCATAGAACATTGTTCATATCTAATCTCTTGATCCTACTATCTTTATGGTGCCTTGTTTGAATTCCAACAGCCTCAATTATGTTCAACATACTTCGAGTAGCGAGTAGGGGTTCATCGTGATCATCTTGTCCATGGCGTCTATGATGCCTAAATTGTTCCCTAATCACCCTTCTTCTATGTCGTGACTCTCTAGAGTGCCCTCATCCCCTTTCTTGGCTGTTTCATTTATGACTTCCACTTTGCCTACCTTTATCCCAATGGTCTTTTTCTTTATGACCACATCCAGATATTGAAGGAGAGGATGAAGGAGATGATGAAGGTGAAGAAGAAGGAGAACCATCACCATGATGGTGTCTGCTACCTTCTCTTCTACGGTCTCAGCCTCGATCACGATTGCAATTAAAATGTCCACCTTTATCATGAGTTCATCTTCCTTTTTTGGACCCTTTGTGCCCATGGGTATCAGAACCTAGGTTATGAATAGTGGAATGAAGGTTTTGATACACAACCCCTTGCCCAAAGTCAAGGGGAGAAACATCATTGTGTGGGAAACTACCTAAGGTAGGTTCACCATTGTCATTTTCGCTTATGACATGTGGGGCATCCTAGGACCACTTACCCTTTAAAGACTTATGATGTCTCTCCTATTGCAAGTTCCTTTGATGTTGTGCCTTTTTGGGATGGTATTCTCTCAAGTCATGGTCTTGCACAATGTATTTTGCATGTAAGTGTGGCATGCCAATTGGTGTGAGAGCATGAAGAAGCATGCTTGGGACTGAACAATCAGGAGGTAACACTATGTTACCTTCTAAATCTCACCAACACAATTGTTCATCCTAGTGGAGGATAAAGATAAAGTTTGATACATATTCATCAAGATGAACATATACCACACGAAATTGTTGAGGGACTGGAAGATCAACATCATGTGTATTACACTGCCGATTGTTTCCTGTTTCAAACCTAGGCAGTGAGGAACTTTCGTACGAAGAAGGAGACATATTTGTCTATTTAGTGTGCAATGTACTCTTATTTATTATTTTCTCAATCAACCCAAAGGGTTCGTTCCAGCGATGTGAATGATTTCCTATGTTCTAGTTAGGATACAAACAACTAAGTCCCTGACAACAACACCAATGATGAGCAACAGGGTACCCCTATGCTGAACCATATGAATACAAGCATTTCACACACAATCTGGTTGAATTCCAAGGACTAAGTGCCTATGTGTCTTTGTGGAACAAGGATGGGTTGGTTGATTGTTGTCTTTCCAAACTTACTTGTATGTCACAATTGTATGGTTAAGTAAGTTTGAGGCATATGATTTTTATAGCTTTTATGTTTTTATGTCCTATTGCTAATAAGGGAGGAGAGAGAGAGAGAGAGATAACTAAGTGACTAATGTAACTTAACTACTAATTAACTAGGCTTTAAACTAATCCTAACACTAGTATCTATTCTCACTTGTCGTACACATCCTAAACCAACGCAACACTACTGGGATTACCAAACACTAATCGTTACTGGGTTACAAAGTGTTACATGCATGCTCGAAGTGATCGTACTGTGTGTGCTAATAACAGAAATGTAAAGTGCATAGAATAAAATAAAATAAATGCAGAAGAAAATAAAATAAAGGAAATGATTAAGAAAACAAATCTCAAGTGCTACAAGGATGAATCCAAGAGCTCTTCTTTATTGCC
>MNCI01016169.1:47518-61467 GCA_015680685.1 Gnetum montanum | reverse complement strand
CACTCTAATAATTAGAGTAACTGCTAGAGTAACAACTCTAATAATTAGAATAACTACTAAAGTAATCGCTAGAGTAATTACTCTCATCAGTTAGTCATAGGTGGAGCTATAACAAGAGGTTTGACTAAAATAGGTGCTATGGGAGTAACATCCTGAGGTATGGAAACAAAGAATGAATTAGTGAAGCAAATGAAGTTCACATGTTGCAAAATTAAACTTTGAGGTTGGTAGAAAGGATTTGTAGACAAGGAAACATGGGGATGTTCCTCCTCATCATTGTCATGGATGATGATGTCATCACTTTTCTTACTATGTTGGTGTGAAGATTGGTAATTCCTACTAGTAAAATTGATGTTAGGATTTCCAATGAGATTATCCCTAATGGCTTGTCTCTATTGGATCTTAGTGCTTGTCATTGCCTATACTTGATCCTTGATGAGTAGGTATTTCACCAATGTTGCTTATTCAAATTGATTTAGATCAATGAGATGGCTAGGATTTGGTAAGAATGGTTTCAAATTATTAGCTATCTCATAGGAAACCATCCTTCTTATCCTGTTTTCAAAGAGTGTTATACTTAGTTCTCACTTAGCACATGCAACCTTGTAGTCATGATGAGCCATGGGTGTTACAAGAGTCTATGTCTTCTATTCTTTCATCAATTTATGACCATGGGAATTGTGAGGGGAATCAAAACCTTGACTAGACATTGTGTTAATAAGTGTCTCTTGCACACACACTTAGAAGAAAATAATATCAAGTGCAAATGGGAAAATAAGAATAAGTAAAAATTGGCAAGAGTAAGGAAAAAATTCTAAGTGCTAGAATGGACCTATAGGCTACTAGATGATAGGTTCAAGAAACTAGAAACCCCATTGATCCTCTTTTTAGTACCAAAAATGTTCTTCCATAATTATTCTTTTCTAATCCCATAAGAACACCTTCATGAACTAAGTGCTAAAGTACTTAATTCACAGGTACACACTATCTTTAACTTGATATAACCTCAATAATAATGACATGATAGGACACAAATATCTGATCGAATGTGAACTTAGCTTACCATACATAAACTAGGAATAGTAGAGGAATGATAAAAATGTTGAGATTAAATGCTAAAATTAACCAAGTATGTAGAAAAAATAAGAAGAAACACATGACAAACAAATAAAAATCAAAACAACAACACACACAAAATTTACGTGGAAACCCCATATCAGGATGAAAACAATGAGCAGAAGTAGAGAGATAATTCATTAGATCAAAGATTAAGAGTGTACTAGAGGGGAGTGATCCCCATAAAGGGTGATCCCAGAAAAAAGAGAGTGCAAAGGGTGTCTACATAAAAGGGATAGATAATAGTGTCCTTTCAACTTTTGTAACAGTCGACCCTTCAAATTTTGTAATGGTCAACCCTTCAACTTCTATAACGATTGACCATTCAACTTCTGGTACAATGTCATGACAAAAAACCAGAAATAGAATTTAGGTCACCACACCATACTCTAACAATCTCCTCCTTGATGCGAATTCCCTTACAAGGAACAAATCTCCAATCTTCGACAAAAGGTCTCCACATCTTCCACAATAAAGCTCCTAAGAGCAAAACTCGACAAGAAGCATTAAATAAGTCCAAGAAATGCTCAAACTTCTGTAATAGCCAACCCTTCAACTTCTAGTACAATGTAATAATAGAAAACCAAAAATAGAATTTGGGTCACCACATTATACTCTAACAATCTCCACCTTGATGTGAATTCTCTTACAAGGAATAGATCTCCAATCTTTGACAAAAGGTCTCCACCTCTTCCACAAAAAACAACAAAAGAACTCAACAAGAAACACCAACCAAGTCCAAGCAATGCTCAAAATTGGCAACAGGAAGTGACTTGGTCATGTTTTTATGAGTACCAACTTTGCTAAAATTAACTCTCTTCTACTTCCCAAAAATGCAATGCTCACAGAACTCCAATTTACTAATGCTATGTCCATCAAGAAGTCCCTTCAACCAAATGGCTTCTTTAAAAGCCTCAGTAATAGCCATATACTCAACAACAACACCCTGAATCAAATAGAAGAATAACATTCCAATTATCAAAGTTCCTTAAGATGTAGGAGACATGAATCCAAAAGCTGTGAACAGAATTGTAATAATGACCATCCCCAAGATCTACACTCCATTTTCCACCATGATGCGAAGTAATTGAGAGCGTGAAGGTGCCTAGAAAAGATCACCCATAACCAGCTTCCATCTTGAAAGCTCTATTTCCATAGATGTGAGAGAGTTAACCTTCACTGAAAGTGCAAATCCACGTAGGTACATGTGTAGATAACTCCCAAGCAAGTAAAATGCATCTACATTTTCAACAACAATGATAGTTACTAGCAACAAAGCAATCAAACATCTAATTTGTGGAAACAACATGGTAGCCATGATCCAGGCCCAAACCTCTCCAAAATTCCAACCTAACTCAGGCCTGCCCTAACTTGGCCTACAATAGCAAAAATCTGTTATTGTGATGCAAAAGTGGAATATTGTATTTCACAATTGCCATCATCGAAATCAAACTTGGCTTTGATACCAATTGTAGAAAAAATTAAAAAAATGAGCGTGATAGGCAAATAGAAATCAAAATAGCAACACACACAAAATTTACATAGAAACCCCAAATCAAGATGAAAATCACAGGTAGAAGCAGAGAGTTAATTCATTAGATCAAAGATTGAGAGTGTATAATAGGGGAGTAAACCCCCGAAAAGGGGAGAGCTCACTAAAAAGGGAAGTGCTCACACAAAGGAAAGTGATCCCACAAAGGGTGATCCTAGAAAAAAGGAGTGTAAAGGATGTCTACATAAAAGGGATAGAAAACAATGTTTCTTCAACTTCCAACCCTTTAACTTTTGTAACAACTGACCTTTCAACTTCTATAACGACCAACCCTCCAACTTTTGTGATAGCTGACCCTTCAACTTCTGTAATGACTGACCCTTCAACTTTTGGTACAATATAATGGTAGAAAACCAGAAATAGAATTTGGGTCACCACACCATACTCTAACAAAGTGTTTATTGCTGAAAAATAAACAAAGTATGGAATAAACTATGAATGATGAAGTAAAATATAATTGTAAAATGTGAATAAAAGAGCATGAACTATTAAAATATAAAGGATTATGATAAGGGAGAAAGTGTTTTGGTTTCCTTCCCAAATAATAAAAATGCTTTATTATTGAAAAAGAAGTGTTTGCCTCCTATAGAGGGTCAAACTACAAGTGCTAGTGAAAAACATAAGTGAACTAAAACTATTGATAAGAATCCAATTTGTGAAGAAAATGTAGGTTTAGAGAGTGAAATTGAACCTCTAGATGGTAGGTTTGCAGATGGGAAAGTTGTAGATGTTATCCAAAATTGAATTGGGCCAAAAAAAGGTTGTTTTGGCTAAGTGTCCTGAGATTGATGTTGGAACTAAAGAAATTCTAACTCTAAAGACTAATGGTGATGCTGAAAAATTCTAAGTTTGGAAGCTAACACGAGAATTGCCTCATTTACAATGATGTTGCATCAACATTAGTGCTAGAGCCATGGGAGGTGTCATGGTGGCTATGGAGCATGTGGGAGACATTGGGAAATTTGTTGCTCATGTTCTTGATCTTTGAAATCTTGAAAAGTACTCTAGATCTCAAGAAATTAACCCCAGATTTGGAATTTGAGTGGATATTTATAGGCCTAGGGTTGTCAAATTTGACTTCTAAGCTAAGTGAAGTTCAAGTGGAGTTCGTCTGGAGTTCAAATTCTACAAGTTTGACCGTAGAATGGCAAGATTTGGAGCATGGTTAGGTGAAGTTGACATCAACTATACTTAGAAAATTCTTTTAGTTTTGACCAAATTATGATTCCAAGCCTTTAGGTTCTCATTTAACACCCAAATTAATGTCGAAGCGTGTAGAGATGACACCAAAGAGCCTATGAGGCCAAGAGATGATGTTGAATGTAGAGTTTGGTGGTCAAAGGTGTCAAGGTGCAAGTCTCTAAGGTTGACATGTCAAGTCTTTGTGGTGCTAAAGCTAAAAGCTAGAATAAGCTAAGATGATGTTTGCAGGACACTGGGGAGCTTGTGGACCAAGAAAATGCTACTAGATGATGAACCTAAACACCTTGGAGGATGATGATGCAATCATAATGATGTTGATGTTGACATTAGTGTCAACATCACCTACATAAGATAGAAAATTTGTCTCTTGACTACAAAGACGACTATTAAACTTGCTCAAATTATCATTTTGAGTGTCAGATGGGATGTTGACTGGTCACCAAAGAGCCTAGGAAACTAGGATTCAAGTCAAAATGCAAGTGAGTGTGTTATGGAGTGGTAGGGACCATGTGCATAGCATTGACACTAACATCAAATACTCAAAAAAAATTTGGTCCATGGGGTTATGAGGTCAAATTGCCAAAATGCTGAAAATTTGTGCTTATGTTGTCAAAAGTGCCTTAGATGAGTCATTTGAGGTCCTAGGGCGCCTAATTTGAGGGGCTGAAATACAATTTTGGTGTATGTGACATCGACATGATGGTCCAAGGCTATAGCTAATGTGACATTAGCAATCCAAGGATGATGCTGATGAGAAATCTACATCACCTTTAACACTTGGAAAATTTTTGGTATTTGAGAATCACCAAAAATGGAGCTCATAACCTAGGTTATGAGTTGGAATGGTCCCTAGAGGCCTTCATGAGCTGGAAATGTGCCTTGTGATGGTGTTTTTGAGGAGTTTGATGCTCAAACTTAGATGGGACAATGTCAAAACTAAACTTAGTCTCTATCATTGGTGAATTGAAAACTTAGGTATAATAGAGTGAGCTTGTAACACAATGATACATTAAATTCATTAAGATATCAAATGAAAAGTGTTAATTGTTTTTGCCACTCAAGTCATGATTGATTGTAGCCACACATTAATGGTCAATCAATCCTATAGCTTTACAATTTAGGGTTTATTTGAGATTACTTTAGAGTAAAAAGTTACAATTTGAAGATCTTTACATTTCCTACAGGACTAACTTAAGAGGAAAGAGTTCAGGGTGATGAACTTAGATGACAATTAAAAGTATTAAAATTATGAAGACTTAGGTATGAACATGAAGAATACTTGTAACTTTTCAAACTCAATGGATGCACAATTGAAAAGTAAGGGTATGTCAAAAAGTAAGATCTTAATTTAAAAGTTCAATGAGCAAGTTCCTCTGAAGTTATCCTATCTAAAATTAGGATATGTTCAATAGCACAACAATTTATAGATTGTGCATAAAGTAACCCTCCAGTTTTCGCTCATTATACTCACTTGTTAAGAACCTGTAACTCTGAATTAAAAATGTGAACCATGAATATTTGTATAGTATTATTAATTTTGATAACATAGTAACAATCAGTGAGAACAAATATTGTTGATAACTGTAAACAGTTCAGAGGGTTAAGGCAATATTGTTGTTGATGTCCTACATAACCTGGTATCGATTGAATGGAATATAAAATATTCAGAATAGTAGTTAGCTAGCTTTATTAAAAGAAGAAGAAAAAATATCTGCCAAAGCAAATTTTTAATTTGCTAAATGAACACGAACGAAAATACCACTACTGTCTCTCTAAGCTTTTTAAAACAGTATAATCTTCATTGAAATATTAAAATTTTTTATCATCTATATCAATCAATCTTAAGAATGTTATCTTAAGAATGTTATATTAAGAATAAACAATGACATCATGGAATACGATTCAGGTAATAACAAAATAGCTGTATGCTAAATTCAGAAGACAACTTATGACTTCAACTGTGAGTATTCTTTATTGGTCTACAAATGAGAAGAAGCTGAATTTGCTTCCAGTTGTTTATTTTTCAGCTTAGGCAAATCCAGCCACTCAAGTTACAAAAGCAGAGAGCCACTGCTAGTTGAAAGAAGAAAGGCCTCCACTCTATTAAACAAAATTGTTGAAACTAACCTATTTCTTTGACTGAATACAGCTAACAGCAGCTATATCTTCTTAAAAAATCTACCTCCTTTATTTCCCATTCCTGCATTTTTAAGATAATATGACAGACAAGGTAGAGAATCTGGTGACCATTTCCACTCTGTAAGCTTACGGAACAAATTGGCTAGGCCTGGGCTGATTTCTGCATCTTTAATTCTTTTACAAGAGTAAACATGAAGCTTTGTAAGTTGCCATGACATGATAACTGCCTCCAATCCTGCAGTTGTCAGACAAGAACAACCCTGAAGAGAGAGGTGCTTCACCATGCTGTATTTCACAATTTAGAAAAACAAGTAGCTTGTCATGTAATAACACAACCACAAATTGCTAACTTTTTCATAAATCTGTCTGGGAAATTGCTAACTTTTTCATAAATCTGTCTGGGATGAACTAATGTAGATAATTCAGATTTTACGACTGTGTTAACCAAACTTTGAAGTATATTCGAAAGAAACTGGATATCAGTTGACCTGGAAGGCAAATGTGCAATCTTACCTATTTATTGTAAGCTTATAAGGATTTATGAATCTCTCATGGATAAACCATAAATCCGTAATAAAAGCATCAGGCATTGGCAACTAGCAAATTGGCATGTAATCATTAAAGAATCCTCATTAAATTACTGAACTCCAAATAAATGGAATTAAAGATTCCATACCTGCAGTTTTTGAAAAGGCTGAATGTGTCATCTTCTAGACCCCAACAGCGTTCAAAACTAAGCTTTGTAATACGTGAACAAGCCAGTACCAAAGCAGAGAGGCCTTTCTTATCTCTCATATTGCATTTGCTGATATGGAGTGTCTCAAGAGTAGAACAATAACCAACATGCTCATCAGGACTAGGGTTAGCATCAATTTCCTTGCAACTCTCTAATTTCAGTATCTTCAAATTGCTGTAGAAATACAACCCTGCAGTCCAGCCTCTCTCCATTTCATGGTCTGTAAGAATTAATTCCTGAAGCATGGGGCAACATTGACCAATTGCAGAAATACCCGCGTAGCTTCCCTGACATTGGACAAAAATTTCTTCATTTTAAAATTTTTTGGAAAACAAAATCGCATCAAAGCAATCCAGAGATATATGGAAATAATTTTGTATCCTTGATTATCTCTATTCTCGTGTAATGTAAATAATATTTCAATGACAGCAAACTTAGTTTGTAAGTGTTTTTTATATGTCCAGTTAGAAGCATCTTTTGAAACTAGATTACAGAAAACACCAACTATTATTAAAGAAACCAACCATACCGGAACCACTGGAGTGTTAGGAAAGTAAAATTTAAAGAGAGAAAAAAACAAAAGAACCAAAGTACTGAGTGCTCTTAAATTTTCAAAACCCTGGAATACAAGCCTTTAGACCACAAGTTTAACCAGATCTCTGTTTAATTTAGATGGAATCTCCGAAAAAAACATTGGTTAACCTTCTCCCCAAGATGGCAATAGACATAGACTGCCAGCAATTAAGCTGTTGCACCAAATACTTGACGCTCAAGAAAACAGGGTAAACAAAATCTCAGAATCTGATACTTAGCTAGCCATGAAAAGTAAAGAACAGAAAAGAAAAAACTAAAATAAGTACTCTCAAGTTACATGAACTTCTCAACCTATCCCAAAAGTCGGTAGAGCAAAGCACAAAACTTATAAATCTACGATAACAAAACAAAGAAAATCAAGACGCCAATTCCAAAAAAAAAAAGAAAAACTTTCAAAAGCAAGATTGCGAGAAAACAGTTGAATTCCAACGGATTGCCACAATCACAAAATTGAAGATAATCAGAACCTCAATTCTGGAAGGCCTTCAAGAAGCAAGATTGCAAGAAACACTTGAATTCCACGGAACATAGCTGAATCCCAAGAAAGATAAACAGAAACATAGAAGAATCAGGGAGAGCATGGTACGACTTCAAAAGAATTTTCAAAGGCCCAAAACAATAATACCGTGAAGAAAACCAAAGAGAAACCAGAACAGTAGTTCAAGGCAAGGCAGTTGCACAAACCCAGCATGAAAACAGGGGAGGGAGCGCACCTGGCAAGAACAGAGGTGAAGCTTGATAAGCTGAGCGCAATTGCGAGCAAGCTGGGTGAGCCCAATATCAGTAATCGATGCCGAAAAGAGCCCTGGAACTCTGGCAACGGCACGGAGCGTATGCAGACTCTTGCAGCAAGAAACGGCACGCAGGGAAGCATCGCTGCAGCGCAGAATATCCAACTCCTGAAGAACAGGGCAGGCTCCCGGCTGCGCCAGAACCTCCAACGCTGGCGAAATCATGGCAGCTCCGTCGCCATAATCACCATCCACAACACAGAGCTTCTCCACGCAGGGGCATCCGGCAACCAAAACACGCAGACCCAGTTCAAGTTGCTCATTACTGAGTCCCCATTCCCAGTGCTGCTGCTCACGGATTTGCAAATTCACGCTGAATCGCCCTTCGCAGTTTACGACCACGAACGGCGCCCGCGGCCCCGAGTCCGCGGCATCATCGGCGACGATTTTGGGATTTTGGGTGCGGTGGCGCCAGGCCGGTGTGAGGTCGATGTGGGTCAGAGCCGGATACTTGGCAGCCATGGCTCCGCTGAGCAGGAAATCCCAGTTCTGGAGTTTTATGGACCAGACGCTGGCATCCAGTTCTGGTTCTGGTTCTGCTTCTGCTTCTGATTCCGATTCCGAACTCTCTGTTCCTCCTCCTCCTCCTCTTCCTCCGGGGCTTTCCAAAACCTCCGCCTGCGCCATGTTGGAGACGTTTCTTGTCATGGCGGATTTGATTCTGTTCAGCAGCAACTTCCTTTCATTCTTGTCCAGACACTGGTGCTGCTGCTGGTTTTGCTGTTGCCGCAGCTCCATACATTCTTCCATTTCCATTGGCAGGCCCATGTCTGAGGAGGGAAATGATGCTGCTGCTCAACAACACTGGCGATGACACAGTTCATGAACCAGGGATCTCAGCTTAACTGAATTGGGAGTTTCGGACAGTAATCCAGTATCAGCCGTCGGTCGAGTTGTGTTTGTGGGTGCGCAGGGATTTTAAGAAAGAGAGCGGCTCTCCGACATGGTGGACGATTGAATATCTTGAAATGGCGATGAGCTGCTGCTGCCCCTGCGGCTTCCTCCGTGTTTGTGTTCGTTGCTGTTGCTGCCCTGGTTCTGAAACGGTCGACTTTCAGGTTTCGGGTTTGAAATACTGTCAACGGATTTCTGCGATCCATTTTTACGTTGCGTTGAAGTTGGATTACGACTGCCCTGTATTCTTATTTTGTTGCATTTTGGTCGTACAGCACAGTTGGTAATACGTGTACTGGAATTGCTACCCACGCACAGAATCAAGTAAATGGCCGTTACAGATGCTGCCCGTTTTCCCGGTTGATTAGCATCTTTTTCTTTTGTTTTTTCCTTATTTTTAAATGACAGGAAAATCTTGCGCGTGCTAAGCCTAAAAGCTCGCAACGTACACATTTTCCTAAAATCGAAATTCATGCTACTATACCTCAGCATGCCCTAAAACAAACAAACAAAAGAAAAATCCCACCAACCTAGTCCAAACTAGAGAGTCAAAGAGGATTCGATTCCGTTATCTATGTTTCACACGGGTAATATGCCACGGTGTTAGTATTATGCTTTGAAGGACGATATCTTTAGGCACAAGGGGTATATGAGTATATTAATGTCAATGATGAGGTGTTAGCTTAGTGGTATAGACTTTTGATTAGAAATTTCTAAGTTATGGATTTGATTCTAATAGGCAATGTTGAGTTACAAAGTTACAAATTCAATTTTGTTGGGCCTTTCCATTTCCATTTCATTGTTTTGGAGTTTCTCCTCTTATTCTCTACTTTTGTACTTTGATTTTGATTTTTTTAATATATTTATTTTTAGGGTTCAACAACCTATAAAGTTATGGATTCAGTTTCAGTGGGCAATGTATTATAAAGTTCTAATTTGACTATATATCTTAGAGTGAATATTGTTTACAAAATAAAGTTTTGGGTTTCAACATCCCCACTTATTTCCATTGATAAGTAGCTCAAGTTGCTAATTTATTATCTTATTAGGCAATAGGTTACTAGTTCAAATCATACTTTAAACATTGTTATATTTCTCTATGATTTTTCTAATGTATGTTGGCTATATGTCTTGCATTGTCCTTAAAATCAAATAATTTCAATTTTGATACACCTCTAGCTAACTAGAATATAATCTTGTGTGTTTGTTTGCTTACTAAATGAAATATTCAAGAATACATTCTTTATTTTCATCCTAAACATGTTTGCAATTTGATAAAATAAGCAATATTTCAAAACCTTTAGGAAAACCTAGAATGGAAAAAAACTTTTCTATTTATCTACTACTATTCCTCATCATTTATGATGCACAATTAGTACAACACAAATGAGATCTTATCATTTGAGAGTTGAAATATGTAGATGGCTAAAAATTCCTCATGCAAAACAAATATGATGATTGTGTAAAACAAACAGCATTGAAGAGGAATACCACATTTTCCTATAATATAATGCATTAGATCATATTAGACAAAGATGGGATATTACAATTGTAAATTTGATTGATTTATTCTAAATGTTAGAAAGAATTCTTGGTAATTTACTTGCTAATATTTTCAAATATTTTTCATCACCATCATCCTCCTCCTCTTAGCCTTGTCCAAATAAAATGGAATGGCCTAATAGTATGGATATTTCTATTATCCAATAAATCTAGATCTACAGACATAAGAAATTTTCATTTTAGTTTTAATTTCCAAATATAATCCCATGTATTTCTTTGTTTTGTATATGTGTTAACTTGTATATAAATAAGTACATTTAGCTAAATGTTGTTGAGTTGTCACATAAAAACAAACTAACATTCTAATCGACTTAAGTATTGAGAGATTGTCTAAAGTGAAACTATGGCTATACATCTATTCTCAAGCCATACAACCAGCTTAATACTATGGTAGAATTTAAGTAGAACATAATAGTCTCTTATCATACTTATTCAAATTACACCCATAACTTGCACAACCATAAACAATATGTTCTTAGAGGTGAGCAATGGACTTTAAGTATTAGAAGGAAAAATGGATAATCATTATCACTATCAAAATATGATAAGGTAACATTAAAATACCATATGATGAAAGCAACATGATAAGGAGGATTTAATGAACCTATGGACTTTAACACTTTATTGTAAAGTATTAAGTAATCAAGAAGAAGAAGGTGTTAACTTAGAGATAAGACTCTTGATTTGGAAACTCCATGTTATGGGTTCAATTCTAGTAGATAGCATTTAGTTATGAAATTTTACTAAAGTTCATGTTAACTATATGTTTTGGGGATACGTAGAATCATCTAATAATGTTTCTCCTCAATGTCCTCTTTGTAGACATGCAAACTCATTTTCTTATGTTTTTTTGAGTGTTTTGTTACTCAGCATGCTTGGAAATGAACATCTATAATTTGTACCAACTTTCAACCAAACATCAATGAAGTCATTCTTGGTACTTCATTTCATTACATTTGGTATTATCTTCAACCCCTTATTCTCTACTCTATTTGGAAGCTTTGGTATATATTTATTTTCTAGTAGCAAGAGCATAACTATGACCTCTCTTCAAGTGTCAAATACTAGATTCTCAAAGATGTTTTTTTTTTTTTTTAGCTACAACTTCAAATAAAAAAGCTAAACAATTAATCATGTAGTGTCAATCATTTATAAGTGAACTCCAAATTTTGATGTTCAATTTAAAGAGTATGTTAAAGTTCATGTTTTGTCAAGTTATGTAATGTTCTATTAATTTTTTAGAAAGCTGAATAGGAAATTGTTAGTCCTCTCAGTTTCCATTAAGCATATGAAATCTATTTCTAGAACTTCTAATTTTTGTAGACATTTTTTGTTGATATCAATCTTCTTAATTGTAAAAATGAATTAGTATTACAAGAAGGTTGGAAGACTTATATTTAGCCAATTACATATTATAATCTTCAAGAATCATCACTTGTAATGATAAGGTATTTGTTTCTCAAGTTGTAAGACCTAGGTTCAAGCCTAGGCAAAGCTACTTTAAAGAGGTTAGGCTTTTGCTCATTCACCATCCTCATAGGATCCTACTTTGGTAGGAGAAGCATTAAGCCTATGGGTGATGATCCTTTTACATATTATATTTTCCTAAAGAACATTGGTTTAATGCTTGTCCTTTTCTACCCAAAATAAATTTTTGATAAAAAGAAAAAACTTGTTTAAATTGAAGAAAAAAAATAATATGAAGTTGAAGATATGAAAAATCAAGTTACTATCAATGTAAAAATGATCAAATGACAATAAAGAATCCATAGAATACAAAAGCTCCTATGTATATTTTTATTGGTATAAGAAAAAGTATTGATCAACCTAGATATATAGCTCATAAGGAAAATTTTTCCTTATCTAATAAGAATACTATAAACTCAAAGATTAAAATTAGTATTGATAAGAAGGTTATATTTTATAGTAAAGATTCTCAATGTAAGATTAACAACAAGTGATGAGATGAAGATCTTCTTGAAGATGTGCTACCATTTTCTGGTGAATCTTGCTTTGATACAAATATTGCTATTAAATCATATCTTTCTATCTTAAATCCTTTTACTATTTTAAGTATGAATGTTGAAAAGTGATGTAATTTTATTAAGACTAGGACCTTCCTCCTTACTAATTTTCTTCACCTATTTTTTCAAAGTATTAATTGTAAAGTTGTAAACTTGAGTAGACAATTATAAAGTTTTTTCTTTTCATATTTTTTGAATGTTTTCCACTCAATGTTGAGCATATGATGTACTCTACATCTTCTTTGCTCATTATTAATGTTTTTTTGGGTTCAACATCGCCACATCACCTCCCTCCCAAACAATATATATATATATATATATATATAAAATTATGATTCTAAAAATCTCCCTAATTCCCAACCCTTAAAATAACTCTTTATACTTAGTTGGGCCAAATGGAGGGGTCATTGAACTTGGAAAAGATTATTAATAATAAGAAAATTTCAAAGTACATGAGATCATGAGATAACAAGGAAAGGTAAGCCTATAGAATAAATGATTAGAAGCAATGTTGTACTAAATAGAAAAGTTTCTCACAAAAAAGAGTTAGGGATAAATGGTAGCCTTATTTTACTCTAGTTGTCTTTGAAATGAAATATATCATTTCATATACTCTCCTTAACCTTAATGATGACATTTTAATATAGCTTTTGAGTTGTTGCTACTAACTATATATAAATGCCTAACTCATTAAGTCATTCCATAGCATTTTTTGAATCACTAAGTCATATACTTTTGTACTAAAACAAGGACCATACCACTAATCCAACACCTTATTATTGTATAATTATTTTTTAAGAATAATATCTAATAATTTGAAAAATATATTTCTTACAATTATCATTTAATAGTTGTTTAGATTATTCTTATCACTGTTCTTATTGAAAAATATTACCTTACTAATCTTCCACTATAAACTCAACCACTATGTTCAATTTTTTATTAATTTCCTTGCACATTTAAGTAATTAAATATATAAACCATTGAAATCAACAACTGATCAACGATGGAGTATCTAACACCTAACCATACAAGATATGAGTGTTCATGCATGATCCCAATTGAATTCTGTAGACAAGGCAATGTAATTATGCAAGTAATTGGTTAGATTTCATGATCATGATCTTCCCATGTGAACTAGTAAATTCAATGCATATGATTTAACTCATGATGAGGCCTATGATAGATGATGTTGTATGGGCCATAGTGCTCCTAGCTAACATGAAGTAAAAGTAATAGTTTCTAAATCTAATAGTAAAAAAATCTAAACTAGCCTATGTGATGAGTAGCTGGTCTTGATCTTCCATTCACACCTTGGACTTCATGTAACTACTACA
>MNCI01016169.1:0-47513 GCA_015680685.1 Gnetum montanum | reverse complement strand
GTACTCGTCTCACGTTCTAGGAGATAAGGGTGAGAGAATCTAATCGCGATGAGTAGCCGATTTCTTGGTTAGCCGTACACATTCATCAATGCTCGTAACCAAGTCGTACTCATGCTGCGCTAACAACAGGTAAGAAATAACATGAAATAAAACCTATCCATGTACTGCAAGGTTTATCCACAAAGCTTGTCTTTATTGCCGTACACAACTTGCGTTCAGGTACAAAGCTGCTCGAATAAAGAACCGTTCACTTGGGGGACTCCTATTGCGGGCACATGGAAAATATTCTATCTTTGGGGTGATCGATCTGCCAGAGCTTCACTACTTCTAGCCTAGGATGGGAAATGAGGGGAGTGCCGCCTCTTATTGATAGATTTGGTGGCAGACCACGATATCGTGTATGCGATATCGCAGGGACGACGCAATATCGCGACAGCCGCGNAAAATCTAAACTAGCCTATGTGATGAGTAGCTGGTCTTGATCTTCCATTCACACCTTGGACTTCATGTAACTACTACAGGGATTACCAAGTACCACACTACTGGGCATACCAAGAGATAGTAGTACTAGGTTACCAAGTAGCCATACTTAATTGCTCAAGATTAGTCGTACTCATTTCACTTAATGATAAGAATAGTAAAGTGCATTAAAAGTAAATTAGTAACTATGAAAATAGTAAACATTAAACTAAATGAAAGTAGAAATAAAACTAAGAGTTGTTGCAATGATGGAAAGTAATCTCGATCTTTATTTCTAGTCATGCAATGTGTCCAAGTACATCACACTCAAATAAAGACTATGTTCAATCACTTAACATCACACTGTGGATACACACTACTAAGTACCGAAAGATAAACTTATGAAAACAAATTGAAAGAGTTTTGCTACTATGTTATCAAATCTACTATGAATCCATGCACCTAAGTGTTGCTTTTATAGGCTGACAAGCACCCTGTGATATTGTTTATACGATAACATATCTACGACATCATAGATATGATATTGTTACTACAAAAAATTTGGATTTATCATACTCCCATGACTGATAGAAAACTCATTCTTGAGTTACAAAATAAGGATAAAGGCCCTTACAAAATTGGGAGGTAAATTTTCATGACACTAACTACTTTGTACATGACTCTTAAGTGTTATAGTGGTGTTTTACAAAAATGACACATTCATGACATGACAAACTTTACAATGCAAAAACAAAATTTGGTGAAGCTATATGTAGCCTTATGTTGTTCTAGGTGGTAGTGGCTCTTCCATTGGTCACTTCCCCTTGTAATTAGGCTTCTAAAATTGATAGTGGTTCAAGAGTACTTATAATTTCTCCTCTTCCATTCTTGGATCATGAACTGTCCATTTTGATGAACCAATGTTTGATGGAGTCTGCACATTCCACAAACATGACAGTTGTGGAAACATTTGATTAGCTTTGAAATACCATGCCACAAACTGTTTTCTTTCTTCTTTAAAAGCTCTAGCCTTCTCTCTTAATTCATGGTAATTTGTTAATCTTCTGACTAGGTTCTTTGCTACATATTTTTACCCCTAGTAGCTAGCCTTAACTACTTCTAGCTCTAAGTTTGCTACTTAAATTTTTTGTAAAGAATCTTTGCAGTTTGCAAACTCTTTCTCATATAATGTGTATGTGACTGCTACTTATTATTCAAGCTCACTTTTGGGCCTACCTACTATCAACATGGCTAAGTTAGCATAAAGGAGGTATCCTAACCCCATGTATTCTTTTAAGTTCTCAATCTATAGGTCTTTATTTTTCACTTCCACTTTGTAGGTGTGGGTCATGTTATCCAAGATGGGTTGCCATTCTAGATTCTATGCTAACATGAAATTAATGCTAGCCTTCTCCATCTAGATCTCTTTCTCATTGATTTGCTTATACATTCCCATCTAATCTTGAAAGTGTTCCTTGAGTCATTCATGCTTCTTTACCTCATTCTTCCATGTGTCAATTTCAATGGCTGACTTCTATTGGATGGCGTGTACCTCTTCCATGGAGAGGATTCTATTTTCTCTTGTGAGATGGCTCATAACCTAGTTGACCCTCACCAACTATTCCCTTACCTAGTGGATGCTTTCTTCCAAAATGTTTTTTTATTTTTCAATAGTGGTCAACCATATGTTATCAGCAGCGAGTTGTCTATTTTCCTCTTGTAAGGCATCAAGTGCTTTAGCATGGGCATATGTTTAGGCTTTGGCTGCTGAAGCATCCCATACTACTATTTCTTTTTCATTCTTCATCTCTTTATTGTTCTTAATGAGGTAACTAATCTACTCAGTTCTAAATTATGCTAGCTGTTCTAGCGTAATGAACTAAATTGGATTCCTTCTTTCTACTATTAAGGCTATGAGCTTTTCTTACAATCTATGAAGCTCATTCTTAGCATGCTCTACCCTAGTTTCAATCATGATCAATTTTTTTTTATGGTGATCAATTCAAACTATGTTTTAGTGACATCATTAGGAATGTCAAAGAGATTTTTAATAACCTACCCTATTTGCAACAATCTATCTAACACATCTTCACGTTTTGCAAGAGTCATATAGGTATAAACTAATATTTGAGCATCTTTAGTTCTAGAAATATTAACTAGCGGCACAACAAGTACATTGAAAGGTTCTTTAATGTGATTCGTGATCACTTCTATGACTCTCACTGCATCATGGTGTTACATAACCACAACTGTGGCTCCTTCTCCAAATTCAAGCACCACTCAAAATGATGCAACATTCTTGAAAATCTATTGTGACCACTAGGCCTCTCCTACTAATTGTAATGATATTTGTCTACTAGTAGGATTTGTTGAGATGGTTGGCCTAACTACATCATCAATTACTTTGAATAAATTGGCCTCTTCCCTTCTTTCCCAACTAATGGTTTCTACAATTTACTATAGATGACTCATTGAAGGCCTATAATCTTGTGGTGATGGTGGTGGAATTTGTGGTTGTTGTTGTTGTTGTCCGGTGGTTTGGGTAGTCTCCTTAGTGCTTAGTTGTTCTTCTATTTGGTCCTTTTTGGGAGGCACTAACTTGAGCATATAGGCACACGAAGCATTTTGTGCCTTCCTTAATACATCATTTGTATACCCTAGGATGCTAGCTCATTTGCATAACTTTCAAATAAGGCAAGGAAATTGAAGTGTTAACTCCCCTACCTTCTTCTCCTTGAATCTCCCTTGGATTTTTGTGAAGTAGAGGTGAGCAATGTTTGCATTGAACTTTCCCATTAATATTCTGCTACCTCTAGTCATGTATGTATAGATTCAATTCAATCTCTTAGTAGAAAATAAGTAATAGGTACCAATTTTAAAATAGATATTTTCTTCTATAGTTAGTTCATGATAACCTTTGTTGTCCTTGCCATACACCCACTACAATCACAACTTCCTAGTGTCTATGTCAGATCTTGTTGATATCTATGCTACCTTTGCTCCTTCATTGGGCACATTCAGTACCTCTACAATTTCCTTAATTGAGTAAGACACTAAGATCCATTTAATTTTTACTTTAGCATTTGCTTCTTGCTTCTGCCAAATTTGGAGTGTTTTTCCTAAATACCACTCCCCATTTTTTGTCAAAGTAGGCCACAAAGGAGATGACTGAAGTTGGGTCGTAACACCTTCTGGAGAAAATTCCAAAAATGAACCAAAGATAAGTTCCACAATTACTGTCGACATGATGGATTTTTCCTAAATGGCTTGAAGGCATTTAGATGATAGTGTGAGTTACTGTCCCTGGATGGACACTTATGGAATGTCTGCTTCTACTTGACCCAATTTCTCTATGGTAGAAGTTTGTTGATGAATATTGAAGAATTGTGCCTCCTACTCTCCTTGTTCTACTTGCAAGTTTTCCTTACTTAGTTTTCCTCTTCTACCTCATGGTCTTTTACTTGTTGTTCATGGGAGTTCTCCTTGTGCTCCTCTTTTTGGGGCCATCTGTAATCAATTAAGGGATTGAAATTACTAGAGTATTCTCATAAATGGATAATAATTTGGTACCTTACTCATACCCTTAGTTATATTAAGTTCTTAGTTCATTATGATTGTAGAGTTAGAAAATGTTTCAAGAATAACCCCATTAGTACATTTCTATGGCATAAAATGAGTGGTATGATCAATTAGGAGTCATCTTAAAGTTGTTTTGGCTTAACATAAGTGATTTACTTTAAATAAATTCTTGATATGTCCCCTTAAACTTACCCTTATAATACCTTCTAGTCATTAGTAATTTTCAAAAAATCAACTCAAATTTTCCTTACTAACACCCCTCCACAACTAAGATGATCATTCCAGGATCATGTAAATTTGAAAATCATGAAAATTAGAGCAAGAATGTGCAGGTTATGAGCACTAGAAGATAGGGTTCCAAAGCACTAAGTGATAAAGAAAAATTAATAACAACTCTTCTTTTATGAAAATCAAAAGTGGAATTTTTTTTCTAACTCACCCATGTTATATATGGTTTTTATGAGTGCAATATTGTAAATATGACATCATAACTATGATATCGTAACTATGATGTCACCTTAAAAGAAATCAACTTTTCTTATAGTTTTTTAGGGAAAAATTGAGTCCCATCATATGGTTGTAAGATATACATCATGTTGAAAGGGTCCTAAAATGGAGATGATGCTTCAGTTATAAAAAATTAGCATTGAAAGTCTATGATGAAGGAATCTTGGGCTATGAAAGTGTATAAGGTGTTGATGGAATGAATCAGATAGGAAATTGTGTTATGTCATTGGAATGAATAGTGTGAACGATATGGGAAGTATTTATTGTCATTTATTGAAATTAGAAGGCTCAAGATGATGTGGAACTACTTGGCAAGTATAAGATTGATCAATTGTGTTTTGCTAGGCCCCAATATCGGATCCTCGATATCAAGTATGCGATATCATAGCCTGGATAGTGATATCGAATACACGATATCATGGTTTTTTTGTAAGCCTATAAATACCACATTTAGGTGCACAAGAAAAGGGAGAGTTAGTGAGTATTAGAGTAGGATATTTTTGTTAGTTTTCAATTCATTTCAATTCTTTCCCTAGTGCATGCCTGTAGTGTGATGATTGTAATTGTACGAAACCTTTATTCGAGTGTGACATACTTGGACACACAGATGATCAGCAATAAAGATCGAGATTAATCCATCATTACAACATTCACTTAGTTTTAATTGTTTAATTGTTATTGTTATTTATTGTTTTCTTAATTAATATTTCTTTATCATCATTTACTATTCCTATTGTTAAATACAGAATGAGTACAACTTAATCACAAACATTTAAGTGTAACTACTTGGTAACCTCGTAGCATATCTAGGAGCACTCAAGTAATATGCGCTTGGTAATCCCAGAAGTAGTACACGAGGTTCAAGATGCACATGGATGATTAAGGATGGATGCTCATCACACTTAGGCTAGTTTAGATTTTCCTTCTCATTGTCTATTAGCTTACAACAAGATTATTTTCCATTGTCTCTAGGAGCAGCACTAGTTTAGGATCACATCATACACCTCACTTTGGACTAAACCATATGTGACGAAGTAAATACTAGTCCATATGGGAAGACAACAAACTGTAATCAACGTATAACTATCTAGATACCACAACTAGTCTATTTGCAGAGTTTGACTGGATTGTGCATGAACACCCGTATTCGTATGGTTGAGTGTAGGGGTACCTAGCCACTCATCATTGACACCATTGCCAGGGATGGTGCTAGTTATTTAGATTAGTTACATCATCCAAGATCACTGTAATGAAGCCTTGATGATATGCCTTTTAGAAAGAAAGTAATTGCAAATAAGTCACATACAAATTTACAAGAATGTCTCTCTCAGAAGACTATGATAACTCAACAACTAGTAAGGTAATTCATTGGAGAACCAACAAATTATATGATGATGAAGACGAAGTTTGGAGTACTCAATCTTATGTAGGGGTCTCCTATGTACATAACGAAAGACAACATCATCCCAACTCATGAACTCATAACCTACCTAGTGACGATGAACCCCTGTTGGCCACAAAAAGTCTAATGCATATACAAGAGATTGTTTGAATATCCCGTAGGCATCATAAGGAAAGTTGTCTACCCAGGCTTGATTTAAACAACTTCCCTAAGTTTTCAAGAGGCTATGATTTAGATCTGCAACATCATTTACAAGCCTTTCATGATGCCTGTGTATGGAACAATATTGATAATGGGTGGCAAAAACTTAAGCTCTTTCCTACGACACTCATTGACCAAGCAAAAGTATGGTATAGGTCCTTAAGACCAAAATCAATTTGATGTTGGCCAATAATGGTAGAACTCTTCAATGAAAGATATCAAACCCATACAAGAGTGTCAGCCTTGAGAAAACAAATCCAAGAGTAGAAATAAGTGCAACATGAACCTTTGGACATGGCATTAGAAAGATACTATTCATTGTTAAACAATTACCCAAGCCATGGATTCTTTGAGAAAAGGATAATGTACCATGTCATGGATGGGCTCTGCAATGAAACAAGGGAAACCCTAGGGATGTATGTCCAAGGTCAACTATACAAGCTACAAACCCACAAATTTCAAGAGCTTAGGGTAGAAAACGAAAAAGGAGAAATGGCTAAATGGAAGAATGTTGAAAGCTCTCAATGAGACCAAAATCTAGAATTAGCAAAGGTCCATGATCATGAAGAGGAGAAATCAACTCACCTTAAGGAGGTGAAATCATCTTTGCCAATACAATAATCACTAGATGAAATTAAGGCAAAAATTAATAAGATGATAGAATGGGTACATGAAAAATGTGGAGAATATGCCAACACTATTAGAGGTAGAATCATGACAAATGAAGAAACAAGATAGAACACCACTAGACAATCAAAAAGAAAGGTTGAAGAGGATAAGGATAAGGACTTAACTGCTAATCATACGTATCAATGTAACATTTTCTTGTACGATCATCCCAAAGGTCAATGCCCAATATTGTCACATTTACATGAGCATTGGGAAGGAATGTTACATCTAGAGTTTGTACAAAAATACCATGTTTAATCACAATGGAAAAAATCCTAGTCGTGACCCTTCATACCATTCAAACCCAAGCACCTATCAGGTTCAACATCCTATTTCCCCAACTGGGTCAACATCCTCTATCTCACCACGTCATTATCATTCTTCTAAATACTATCAACCCATGTCCTCTCCCACAAGATCACCACCTCATGTTCCTTGAACTTCTCCTCGCCCTCAATATTCTCACCCTTCAACTCCTTCTATATTGCCACTAGTTGTGCCAGAAGGTTTTGCACCACAGCACCAACCCACAAACATTACTTGTGCTACTATGATCAATAGCAGTGGAGGTCCTCCACAACATCAAAAGAATCCTTTCTTTAGGCATGACCAAAGAAAGAGACAACATGCTTCTGAAACCACTACATCCTTCAACCCAGCATAAGTTCAATGTTGTGATGCATCTACCTCCTCAAACACAATGCCTCTTATTACCTTATCAAGGCCACCAATCAATACTCCAACTACCATGTGGCCCAATGAATATAACTACATTGGGAGACATGTTAATCCTTACATACCATCTTACGGTCATAAGTGCCATGGTGGGTCAACTCCTTATCAATTAACCACATCTTATAACTTGCCCCACTATGTCAACTTTAATCAAGTGTATGAACCCCAATTTAGGTAGATTCCAATCACCACATCAAAAGACACCCAATGGTTTGGATATGACTGGGTTCCAACATTTCCAAAATGCATGGATCCAAACCTTCCATTTATTAATTCTTGCCATGATCAAAAGTTTAATTATGGGGGATATCCCCCATTCTAACATGTAGAATTAATAAATGTTTTTCCTTTTCTTCAATTTTACAGTTTTTGTTTTTTTAGTTTTTTATCTTTTAATTTTTTGTTTTATCTTTTTCATGGTAATCTCATCTATGAATAAAACCTCATGTGACTTGTTGGTTGAAGTGTTGTTCTATGCTATCAAGTCTCAAGTGACTAATTATTTGGATAGTGAACCCACCACATCCACCCAACCATTCTATTAATAAGAGGTTCTACTCTAGGTACGATGATATTCCTATCATCATGAAAACTTAAAAGTACTTTTGTGCTCATTATGCCCAGAGCAAAAAAATGATAGACTAAGAAGGAATGGCTAGGGTGTGACATCAAGGGAACTTGTGGATTCTCTTTGGTGACAATTTTAGGAGTTATCATGCAACCTAGTTGTACTAAGATCCTTATAGATCTAATAAAAATGGGAGTAAGAGCAATAAAGGCACTCAATAAAGAAACTCAATGCTATTCTAGGGGATCCCACTGGAAAGACATGCATCCATGCTTGAAGGTTGGTGACTTCTCTAGTTCATTATTGAAAAGAACACAATGCCAAAGTGGCTTGAAAAAGAAAAAGAAGAAAACAAAGAAAAACACAAAGAAAGATTAAGAAAAAAATGTGTGTCACAAAGAAATTATAAATCACTCCTCCCTTGGGCAAAATGCCAAGTGATCATTTGCGTTGCTATCATGGTGCTCTTCTAGTTGTCCATCAATGGATAAAACAATGCGATGTCATTAATCAGAGGAATGGACTTGGTCTTGATTTTGGAGTGATAGGCTAATGACACATTAATCATGCCCTACACTTAGGATTCATTGTGCCCTGGGTCAATTACCTTATGTCTCAATCTCTGCAATCCCTTCTACAATTCGCCTCATCTTGTTGTTCATGTATTTATGACTTGTGTCTTGTGTAGAATTGAACTCATACCTCATCATGGTGGTATCTACATGTGTGTGTTTTGTGGAACTGGTGGGGATTACATTTAACCATTTTAGTGCCTACAAACATTTTCAGGTGTGGTTACATAAGGGCATGATAGGTAGGAACCTACTTTGGGGAGGACCCACTTGCGTAACTTTTGTAATTTGCACTCATTGCACATCATCATCGCATCATTTTATACCCTTCGCATATTGCATTACTAACGTTATTCTTTCCTTTATCATCATTCTAATTCAAATGTTCCTATGCACCACTACATGTCCTTTTTCCTCATCCTAGATCTTTAAAAGTTACCCTAGATCTTTCAACGCAACCTTAAATCCTTCATTTTTTGCCTTCGAAATTCGAAAATTTATCAATTTTTCCAACTACCCTATTTCAGAAGGGCCGCAATATTGAGTACCCGATATTGGGTCCCCACTATCAGGTACATGATATCACATCTATAAATACTATATANCC
This sequence comes from Gnetum montanum, assembly GCA_015680685.1. Classification (NCBI taxonomy): domain Eukaryota; kingdom Viridiplantae; phylum Streptophyta; class Gnetopsida; order Gnetales; family Gnetaceae; genus Gnetum; species Gnetum montanum. The sequence goes on along the minus strand of MNCI01016169.1, from coordinate 38,214 downwards.
CCCCCCCCCCCCCCCCCTCTGATGCACATCAACATTATTCTTCACTATTCATGTGAGGGGAGTTGTTGAAATTTTCTTTCGTGAATTGTCAAGCTTGCGCACCCACCATTCAAACATCCATAACTTGCTCATTAATGCTCCAATTCTCATCCCAATTGAACCTGCTTAAACCCAAAGTGTTTAACTTAGTCGTGGGGGAAGGGTACATTCCAATTTGCACATAGTTTTTCCAAAATTCATTGTTGCCCGAAGGATATCATAAGGGTAAGTAACTTTAAAATTGATAGAAATGGTTGCCAAATTAATTTTATCTCTTGATCTAGACAATGAAATTATTTTTTGGAATCACCTAATCAAAATGGGGCCCAATATCAAAACTTTTGGGGGAACTTTTGTAAAAATTTCTAACTTTGAATCACACTAAACAAGAAATGAATTTATTAAGGTAAGGAGTAAGGTATGAATCAAATTTTGTAAATAGCCTTACTAATAATTGTTCCATGTGATTGTAGATGGTCCCTAAAAGAGAATAACAAGGAGGACTCTCTCAGGGTGCATCCAAATGGCCGAGGAGAGGTAGAGACTAGGCGTCTCTTGAGGAACGTACAAAATAAGAGGCACAATCATTCAGCATCCATTAGGAACCTCCTGTTACTATGCAATCAGGACATGCCGAAGGAGGAGATGGCAGAGCACCTGAACAAGGAAAACATCTCATGCTATCTCTAGAATGTGTTCAAGAAATTCATGAAAGGTCCATGTCAGCAGCTATGATTCTGGAACTTAACTTTGGACCTTTCACTGAGCTTTCTCTCAAAGCAGTTAGGGACCAGCTTAAAGAGTCCCCACTATGGCCTATTCTCTCTGAAAGTGGTGATTGGTTCTTGAGAGAGATGTACCAATTTTGGCATAATAAAGAAGAAGGCACCACCATTGATACTGGTGGTGTTTCTATTGATTTCTCTACCAAAGCCATTTTAGAAGTTCTAAATCTTCCAAATATAGGGCCAAAAGTTACTCACTTATCCACTTATTTTGATTATGATGTGTGGAAGATATGGTTGAAAAGGGTGTATGGCAAGGAAGACAAAGCATATGGAGAGTTGACACTTGAAGAGAGAATCTACTTCAAAATCGGCACATATCACATTTTCCCAACAAAAGTTTTAAATAGAATTTCCACATCTACAGCTAGAGAAAGTGCCATCTTGATGGGAAAGGTTAATGCTAACCTACCCCATCTATATCTTATAGAAATTTTGAGGTGGTTTAAAGAATGTAAGATGGGGAAGTTCGTATTGCCCCTCCCTTGTCTCATCAGGAAGCTGTGCCGACATGCTGAAATTCTGGGGTACACCAATGACATCCCCAAAAAAGCCTAAAATGCTTCATTCACTAAATTATTAAAGCCACTAGCCCCAAGGAAAAGTTTTGGTGAGACATTAGAGCCTGAGCAAGAACAAGAAGTAAGATCCAACACATAAATTATAGGCTAGCAAGACCAGCCACCACCACCATTGCAGGATTATCAACTGTTGATGAGTCATCTCAGGACCATTGCTGAAATGGTCAATTGGGGAAGTCGTAATGAGGCCAATCTCGTCAGGGCCATTGATGATGTCGTACAATCCATGGTCTCAATTGATCACGCACAAGGTAAGGTATCTATCTAAACAAGAGGAGAGGAATCACACTGGTCACAAGAAATCTCTGGGAACACTACATCTTCTCAGGTGTAATCAGAAACTGGTGAAGGTGCCACAATAGTGGTCATGTAGCACCAAAATGCAGTGGGAGCCGCAAAAGTGGTCACAGACCACATAAAAGAATCATTCAATGTTCCTATTGTGCCACTAGTAGATTTTACAGGAGCATGCGATGATCAAACTTTGGCTAGTCCCTCGATGATTCTTGCGGATCATGAGGATGTTCTAGATTGATTGCTACAAATAGGACTAGTGATGACATCCCTGTTTGACATCCCTCAAGATGTCACAGTAACTCAGTCAGACCTCATCTCCACAAAAGGGAAGCTGGTCATGGTAGAGGTCAAGGTCAAGCATGCAGAGGAGGAGTTAAAAAGACTCTAAGAAAGGCTTGTCACCCTACAAGCTACATAAGGAGATCCATCCCAATTCATCCTTGCAGACTAGCTAGAGTCCTTTTGAACAAAGAAATAGAATAAATTGCTAGTAGAAAATAAAAGAGTGTCAAAAGAAAAAGAGAAGGCCAATTGGGATGCTTCCAAAGCACAAGCTTAAACATATGCACATGCCAAAGCACTCAAGGCCTTACAAGAGAAAAATAAATAGCTTGTTGCTGACAATCTCCCATTGACTACAGTGGAAAAACAAAAGAATTTTTTCGAGGAAAATTTTTAGCAATTGCAAAAATAATTAATAAGGATCAACCAGGATATGAATTGCTTGGCCAGAGAAAATAGAACCCTCTCAATGGCGGAGGTATGCATGATCTATCAAAAGACAGCAATTGAAATAAGTGCATGGTAGAACGAGGCCAAGCGACATGAGAAGCTCAAAGAGCACTTCAGAGATCAGGTGGGGATGTACAGGTAATAGAAAAAGAAATCCATATGGCCAAAGAACATATTAACACTCTCAATGCTCAAAACACTAACTGGTAGACCATACTGGATACTTATGCCTTCATCCACCAAGCTGAACTGAAAAGTCGGGACCTGCAAATATAAGACCTTATGGAGTACATGGAGTTAGCAAACTTGCAGTATGCTAACTTGCCCATGTTGATAGCAAGACGTCCAAAAATAAAATTGGAAAAGTAGGTAGCAACCACCTACGCAAAGTATGAAATAGAATTTGTTGAGCACAAGAAGACACTGTAGAAGTTAGAAGTGGAAAATTTTGAACTAGAGGTGGTCAAGGCTAGCTACCAAGGACAAAAGGATGTCACAGTGGATTTGGCTTGACGACTCATGGACTACCAAGAATACAAGGATAAAGCTGGATCCTATGAAGAGGAACGATGGCTATTTGTAGCTTGGTATGTCAAGGCCAACTAGATGTTTCTACAACTATCGTGTCCATGGGAGGTGCTGACTCCATCAAACATTGGAGCATTAGCATGAACGGCATAGGATCCTCGAACTGAAGAAGAAAAGCTCTAGGCACTCCTGCAAAAACATCAATTTCTAAAACCTGGAGTACAAGATAAGGGGAAAAGACCCATGGAGGAACCACTGCCACCAAGAACCACATGAGCCCAATAAATGTTTTCTTTTGTCAATTCTGTGTATGTGTCCCAATTTTTTTTTTGTTCAATTCCACACTATGACATGAGTAATTCTTAGTTAGTCAAATAGTCCCATACCTATCCACTGTGTAACCAATTGAAATCGTTCTCATTTTTTCTAACTCGAGGACGAGTTGTTATTCGGTCGTGGGGGTATATGAATCATGTTTTTCTAGGCCTTGATATCGGATCCTCAATATTAGGTACACAATATCACAGCCTGATAATGATATCAAATACACGATATCGTGGTTCCTATGTAAGCCTATAAATACCACATTCAAATTCACAGGAAAAGGGAGAGTCAGTCAGTATTAGAGTAGGATCTTTTTGTCAGTTTTCAATTCTTTCCCTAGTGCATGCTTGCAGTGTGATGATTGTAATTGTACGAAACCTTTATTTGAGTGTGATGTACTTGGACATGCACATGATTGGCAATAAAGATTGAGATGACTCCATCATTGTAGCATTCACTTAGTTTTAATTGTTTAATTGTTATTGTTATTTATTATTTTCTTAATTAATATTTTTTCACCCTCATTTACTTTCCTGTTGTTAAATGTGGAATGACTATGACTTAATCATAAACATTTAAGTGTAACTACTTGGTAACCCAGTAGCATATCTAGGAGTGTTCAAGCAATATGCACTTGGTAATCCCAGAAGTAGTACACAAGGTCTAAGATGCACACATATGATTAAGGATGGATGTTCATCGCACTTAGGCTAGTTTAGATTTTGCTTCTCATTGCCTATTAGCTTACAACAAGATTATTTTCCACTGTCTCTAGGAGCAGCACTAGTTTAGGATCACATCATACACCTCACTCTGGACTAAACCATATGTGATCAAGTAAATACTAGTCCAAGTGGGAAGACAGCAAACTATGATCAATATGTAACTATCTAGATACCACAACTAGTTAGTCTGTGGAGTTTAATTGGATCGTGTGTGAACGATCATATTCATATGATTGAGTGTAGGGGTAACTAGCCACTCATCAAAGATACAATAATTATACAAGTGGGTCCTTCCCAAAACAGGCTCTAGCCCTTAATGCCTTTGTATAACCACACCTAAAAGTGTTCTTAGGCACTTAAGGAGTTGAATGTAATGCATACTTGTTTAGCAAGACACACGTGTTAGTACCACCAAATTGGAAAAGTAACTCTATGTTACATAAAATCATAAGTTATTATTATTTAAATAGTGAGATGAAATGGACTTAGAAGGGATTTCAGAAATTAAGACATGAGGTGTCTTACCATAGGCATAATGAATTCTCATGTTTTTTGAGTGGTTAACGTAATCATTAGCCTTTTTGTTCAAGATTCAAACAAGGTTCAAATCACATTCCAGTGACATCCCATCATTTTATATTTTGAAATTACAATTGTAAGACTATCAATGTTACAAGGAATATTTTCACTTGGCGTATTATCCAAGGAAAATATTTTATTCATGGCTCTGAGAAGTTGTCTACCTTTAGGCATGGGTAACATGTCTTTCTAGTGGGACCTCCATAAATTTATTCTATGCTCTTTTATTTTTTTAATGGTGTCAACCTTTTAAGGTAGCACTTATTTTACTCTTACTCCCATTTTTCATTAGATCTGCAAGGATATAATACAACCTTAGTAACATGATAGAACTTACAATAATAATCCAAAAAGAATCCACAAGTTTCCTTGATGTCACATCCATTTCATTCCCCCTTGGTTCTTCACTCTTCAATCTAGGCATAATGAGCACAAGTTTATTCTTAATTTGATGATGGAAAAAATATCATTATATCCATAGTAAGAACCTCTTATTAATGGAATGGATGGATGGATGATATAGGCTTATTGTGCAAATAATCAATCCCTTATGACTTAATAACATAGAGAAATCTTCACTTTATTGGGCTACATCTTACCTTTATTTGAATGTGTTTTATTAACAATCAAAATTGTGTATAAGGGATTTTTAAAAAAAAAGTATGAAAGAAATGGAAAAGATAGAAAAAATTATGAAAAAGTATAAAGAATGAAAAATGTAAAAGAATATGAAAAATTGAAGAAATGGAAAAGTATAAAGAATGAGAAAATTTTAAAGAATGTAAAAAGATGGAAAGAATTGTAAAACAAAAAATTAGAAAATTTGCTTATTAATTCCGAAGTCAAAGTAAAGTATCTCCCCCATGATTGATCTCATGGGTGAGTGTTTGGAAAATGCTCCCTAAATCTCCTAGGTCATACACTGTAGGTGCTTCACCTACCATCTTTAGTGATGTAACTTTTCTATCATTATCCAATGTAATTTTGATAGCAATGGAGTTATGATCATCTAAATCCTTGTTCTCTTGCCCTTTTGGGGTATGATTATGAGTTAGTTGTTTTGTTTTTAGACTCTTAGTTGGAGTCATTTTCTTAGTTTGGCAAGTAGTAAGTGTTTTAGATGTTTTCATGCATGTATTAAATAGATTAAGGTTCTCAATTAGTGGCCATGGGATGTCTTTTGGTTTTTTTTCCTTTGCTCTTTTGGTTGCATATACTAGTTATTTATTTTTGTTGATGTGTACTTGAATAGTAATTGTGTTGATGTTCTAGAGTGTTGGTTCATTATTGCACCCTTTACTTTCAATAGTTGTGCATGGAATTCGCTGCATGTGTATGGATCCATGTGCATCTTCCTTAGAAATCTCAACCGATAAATTTCTTATATGTAGCTTAGCATCAATTGTGCTAAGCCATGCCCTCCCCATATTTATTGGTAATTCCTTATTAGCATCTTTCACATTGATTACTAAAAATTTAGCTAGATAGGACCACCCATTGACAGTGGTCACCACATCATCAATTTGTCCCAAAGGAGTGGTGATAGACTAATTTGCAAGCTCTAACCTGATGTTGCACTCTTTCAATGGTGGTAGGTTCCATGCTTGATATGTTTTGTAAGAGATCAAATTCACCCCAGAACCTAAGTCTAACAAATCTTTGCATGGTAAATTTCCAACTATTTGTAGATAAATCAAAATAATTCTTGGATCAATTCTCTTCTTAGGGAGTGGTCTTGTCTTGATCCATTCTTTAAAATTTTAGTAAGCATGACAATTTGAATATTTAGACTTGATGAAGATGCAATCTTGTTAACAGTGAGAAGATTTTTTTTAGGAGAAGATGGTCTCGATGAAGTTTTAATTCTGGCAACCTTCTCTACACTTGTCCTTAAAAAAGGACATTTCTTTGATTGGCCCTTTTGCATTGCTAGTGAGATCTTCCACTTGTATATTTACTGCCTTTATAGCTCTCTTCTGCTACATTTATGATGGAAACTCTCCTTGCATCACAGGTGGTGTCACTAGTGGCAAAGGATTTGGATTGGGATTTGAAAAATTAGTTACTTGTGGATGCATGTATGAGTTTGAATTGGCCCTTGGTGGCATCAGTCGATGGTATTCTGGTGGATAATATTGTGAAGTTTAAATAGTAGCATTTGCCAATGAGATAGGTCATTGGACATAGTATCCATAAGGGTCAGGTTGCTAGTATGGATATTGTTGGTGAGGCAATGGCATGGCTCACACTTGAGGTTGTTGCCATTGCGAATGGTATTGCTCCTACAACTATGGTAAGGCTCTAGTAGGATAGTACATTAGTTGAGGTTGTTATCTATAGTTACCATGAGGATAAGGTAATTGTTTCAACATATATTTCTAGACAAGTTTGGGGTTAAGTGCATATGCCCTTGTTTCTTGCAAATGTATCACAACCTAACAACATCCCTTAGGGTGTTCATACTAGCACACATTACAACCTTCATCATCTATAAAGCTAGTAACTAAGACCTTAGCTACTAAAGCAACTATACTATTGCATCCAAGTTCTCTCTTCATTCTTTTTTCTTTGCCTCTTATGAAGGCTTGCTCTACTATTTCCTCCCTAATCTCTAACATGATTATACATCTCTCATCAACTAAATCCCACATTTTTGCTACCTATGTTACATTAGAAATTTTTTTTTGGATTGGTAGCATTTCTTTTCGAATTGCTTGGTCTAAGGTTTCTTCCTCTTGGGTATCACACATTCATGCATCTCTATTTCTTATTGATGAACCCCTACTACACTCTTTGGCTGATTCTCTTTTTCTGAGTTCACCTTGTTCTTTTGTCACTTGATCAATCATTCTTTGAATGCAATGGGTAGTCAATTTTGAAAATCTTCCCTAGGCATAAACCCCAAGGGTCTCTCTGTTTTTACTTCTTAGCCTATCTATGATGTGCCTAATTGATTCTTTTGATAAAAATCTATGGCATGGGCATCTATGTAATAGTGAATAATATCTACCAATTGTCACATCAAGGGTTTCATGAATAGGTCTGATATTTATCATTTAAGATTTCAATCATGGTACTCCCATGTTTGATGGATTCAAGTTCTAGTAACCTATACCAACTTTTTGCTTCCTTCACAAGTGTTCTAGGAAATAGCTTCAATTTTTGTTAGTCACTCTCTATATTCTAAAGGGCATAGGCATCATGGAATTCTTGAATGTGATGTTGTGGATCAACATTGTACCCACCTCCAAATCATGGCATATTGTTCATATCTAGCTATTTGATTTAGCTATCTCTCATGTGCCTAGTTGGTATGCAAATAGCTTCCTGAATATTTATCATACTTTAGGTTTCCACTAGGGATTCATTATCATGATTGGCTTCATATACTCTATTGTAGTGGGGACCCCTTCTATGCTCATGCCTCTCCTAATCCTCTCTTTGTACGTCTTCTTCTCCTTCTTTCATGCTCTTCATCTTTTGAATTAGAGTATCTACATTATCTGTCATGATGGCCATGAGTTTGTCTTTCTTTCCTATTAGAGTCCTTGTACTCATGTCTTCTCTTGTCAAAGTCCTCCAATGATTGTGATGAGGCAAAGAAAAGGGCAGGAGAATGGCTTTGGCTGGTTTTCCTTTCATGACCATTGTATGTCTCCTTGTAAGATTTAGTAAGATCCCTTGGTCTAGAGTCCTGATTGTATCTTAAGTCAGTAGCCTCCCCCTTGTGTGTCTCTACTAGAGTAGAATGAAATTGGGTTTTGATAGGTTCTTCTAGTCTAATGACAAGTGTCCTTGAAGGCTCCTCATGATTCTGGTGGAGTTGTTTTGAAATGAATTGATCAGCATCAAGTTCTTCTATAATAATAGAAGTGTTAGTCTACTTCCCTATGTTGTGTATATGATTGATTTCCATGGCAGCATCTCTTCTCATTTTCTCATTGGTGGGTTCATAGGGTCTAGTCATGTGTTGAGTCATATGATACCCTTCCTGGATCTGGTTCAAATGCATTTCCTTTAGAGTAATTTGTAGCATGTTCAAAGCTGCATGTTCTAGAGGTAGGACCATGTTACCTTGTAGGTCTCTCCAACTCATTTACTTGTCCTGATGGAAGATGAAGGTAAAGTTTAGATGGTATAGACTAGTGTGAGCATAAGTGATTCATGTCTGCATTGGCATCCCCCATTCTTCTTCATCAATAATTCTATCACTGCTTCTTCTTGTCTCCTTGGCAGGAGATGGTTGATCATTATGTAAAGCCATATTATAGTTTAGATGGTTTGAGTTAAAAGTATGCTTTACTTATGATTGTTAGATTTGACTTTAATTTTCAAATACAATGAACTTTGGAAAATCAATTACTTAGCATAACATTAACTTGTCCTTGGCAATGGCACCAATGATGAGCAGTGGAGTATCTAACAGCTAACCATACAAGATATCAGTGTTCACACAAGATCCCGATTGAATTCTATAGATAAGGCAATGTGATTATGCAAGTAATTGGTTAGATTTCATGATCATTGTCTTCCCACATGAGCTAGTAACTTCAATATGTATGGTTCAACTCATGATGAGGCATATGATAGATGATGTTGTATGGGCAATAATGCTCCTAACTGACATGAAGTAAAAAAAATAGTTTCTAAATCTAAGTAACAATAAACAAATCTAATCTAGCCTATGTGATGAGTAGCCAATCTTGATCTTCTATTCACACCTTGAACTTCATGTAACTACTACTGGGGTTACCAAGTATCACACTACTAGGCATACCAAGTGATAGTACTACTAGGTTACCAAGTAGCTACACTTAAGTGCTTGAGATTAATCGTACTCATTCTACTTAATCATAGGAATAGTAAAGTGCATTGAAAGTAAATTAGTAACTATGAAAATAGTAAACATTAAACCAAATGCAAATAGAAATAAAACTAAGTGTTGCTACAACAATGGAAAGTAATCTCAATCTTTATTTCCAATCATGCAATGCGTCCAAGTACATCACACTCAAATAAAGACTTCGTTCAATCACTTAACATCACACTACGGGCACACACTAGTAAGTATTAAAAGCTAAAATTATGAAAATAAATTGAAAGAGTTCTACTACTATGTTATCAAATCTACTGTGGATCTTTGCACCTAAGTGTTGCTTTTATAGGTCAGCACACACCTTGCAATACCATTTATGCAATAACATGTCATGAGATACGATATCATTACTACAAAAAATTTGGATTTATCAACAACTTTACCAATTGCTAATCTATTAATGTCATCTATCACCTCATCTAAGTTGAAGTGGAGAGATCATCATCATCACCATCCCAGCCTTGTCTTAACTATCATTCTTCGATAAAAAAAAAAGCTTATTATAAAAACAAGTAGATATTACAGAAAGAGAATTCAAGTGATTGATAAAGTTTGTATTGAAAAGAATTATAAAACTCTTTTTTTATTATGTTTGTAAAAGGTTTTTGTTTATTTATACCAAAAATCCTTTTCTTGTTTCTATTTAAGAATTTATTCCACTTACTCAATTTTTTCTTTTAATCTCCAATAGTTATTTTAATGTTTTTCTACTTTGTACACATTCATTATTAAACTAGTTATATTGAGCATTATGTTTGTAGTTAATACTAACTTGTTTAGTTAATATAACTAAAATTTACTCTAATTTTTTAAAATGATGCTTATAGTTCTATTGGTTTTGCAATACCTCCTTGTATCTATCTTTGACCTTTACAATTAATCTTTTTTTATGCATTTTCTTTATTAGATTCTTTCTAGCATCAAGGTATACTTAAACTTGCAAGATAACTCCAAAAAATGATGAAAAGACTCCACTACCTCACCTCCTACTATAAACTCATTAATGTACTTTATATTTTCAATAGAATGCAAAAAGTAAATCAATACAAGAATTACCTTAAGATCCTATAAAAGCACCATATGGTGGTATTCTCAACAATGAAGTGTTAGCCTAATGGTAAAATTCTTTACTTAAAAGCTCCAAGTTATAGGTTCAATTTTGGAAGAAAATGTTGAGTTATAAAGTTCTAATTAGAGTAGATATCTTAGGGTATAACTATATGACAATTATTTTTGGGTTTCAACATCCTCCTTTAGGCATTGTTCTAGGTATATTTTTAATTATTAGCTTACCCCATAAAAATGTAGGTCTTGAAAACTTGGTTAACCATTACAAATGAATAGATCTAAGTCCTTAGTCCATTCTAAGAAATGTTATACTATTTTATTGATATTTCTATCTTCAAAGCATCTAGTCTTAGTGTAATATATAAAAGGTTTATGTCACCAATAGTGTTCTCACCCTAAATATTTTCTATTTGTAGTGATTCCACTTGAACATTAAAATCTCCATAGATAAAGCGAACTCTTTAGTTCTAAAATCTATAAAATTTATTTCTAAATTCCAAAAATAATAGTTTCTATAGAGACTTGACCTACTATATAAGTATTTGATGTGGAGCCTACCTCCATAGACCCCAAAAGGACCCATTCAATAATCTTCTTAGGTAATTTCAGCTTAAAAAATAAGAACAAGATAATGAATTGGAGAAAAATTCATCTTCTTATAAGAAAATTCTCAAATGTAGAGAAATACATCAAAGATGAGGAACAAAACCCAACTCACACTTCTCCCAAGGATCTTAGAGGCCACACATATCCCCTTTTAATTCTCAGTTACTCACAATGGAGTCAAAGCTTAAGACAAAACACTTATAAGAGATTCTCTTAACCTCTCTCAAGTGATCTTCCCTGCCTCTCACTCAAACTCTTCTTGCACAAGTTCTTTCTTCCATAAGCTTTGAAATTTCTCTTGCATAATCTTTCTCCTTGTATAAGATCACAAAAAACCAGCCTTTTTCTCTTAAACTTAGCTTCTCCTTAAGACTAACTTTCTTCCTTTGATCAGCCTGATTAGCCTTAGGAATTTGGTGCCTTTTTATAGCCTTTGGGTGTGACCTTTCATCTTCCCTTCAATTTACCATCCAAATTTAAATCTATTAAAATCTATATGAGGCATTTTAGAGAAACAAGATATGTCTTTCCTAGAGGAGATATCTTAAAATTGGGGAAGACATCTCTCCAACTAGGGCCAAAAATAAAGACATTTTTTTGAGGTTTGGAACCTCTAGATTCCTTCAAATAAGTCCCCATAGATCCTTGAACCTCCTAAACTCATCAAAATGAGCCCAAAACACCCTTAAACATGCCAAAACATTGAGAATCATCATCAAAAGGTTGACACAAGAATACACATAAAAACAGAACACACATGCATCTAAGATACATTGAGGATTACACAAGGGCTAGGTGATATACTCATTAGAAACTTCTCTAAGAGGAAAATAACAAATGGCAAAAAAATACATTCCTTATGGTGATAGACTTTTAGCTAAACATATTGCTTATACTCATCTATCTTTTGTATCTATAAAAAATGTTTCAAAGACTTCCTAACTAAATGCACAATATCTCTTAAGGATATGCCTATTCTAGCTTTTATAATTTTTTTGGTAGAGAATTCAATAAAGCCTAATACATCAATATCTTTTGAGCTTTCATCTTCCCTAGTTTTCACTAAGCTCAAAATATCAAAACAATTAAATAAACAAGTACTATTTAATAAAATAATTTTATTTGCAATTCTACCAAAAATGTTTATGAATTCACCATGTATAAATTCAAATGTTTTTCCTAGATTAACTTTTTATTTAATCCCAATATTTTTTTTCATTAAAATAAGTGAATTTACCTTTGTCATTGGATTTCATTACCTTCTATCATTCTTCATCTTTCCTTGCAAGTTCACCTTTTCTAAGTTCATTATTTATTCTCTCTTCTTTTAGATTACTCTAATTATGCCAAAAATTGGTAAAGAGGTGTCAAAATTGAATGATCCTATGATTGGGCTTTTTCCCTTTTCTTGACCTACCTAAATAGATTATTCTAGAATATGCATTGTTCATGGAAAAAACAAGGAAGCTCCACCATATATTAACTTCTTTTCTTTCTTAGAAAGACCTAAAAACTAAAGGTCTAGAAACTTTTTGCACTCTTCTTCCTTCTTTTTCATTCTTTTAAAAATAATCAAATCCATTTCCAATTTTTCTTCAAGGTAATAGTTGTCTCTTAAAACCTTCTTTTATTTCAAAGAGTCATTCCACATTGTTATCATGTTCTCTTCCTTTGTTCTTTGCCTATATAAGTCATCTCTAGGCATTTCTAGCATTAGTGGATTAACCTCAAACAATCCTAATATCAAAATCAAATTTTTTCCTTGGTTTGTGTCATCATAACTAGGTCACATCATCATCATAATTCGTGTTGCTAACAAAGAGTGGCAACAACCTAACTGCTAGTTGCATCCCACTTACATCCTATTCTCATATGTTTTTAGTTGCATCATGAGTCAAGATGCTCCCATCCTCAAATTGTGAGCTGAATAATAGTCACAATCCCCTCATGGCTATCTGTTTTAATATTATTTCCTATTGCATGTTTAGTGCCCAATGAAGAATCCCTCATAGCTAGCATCACTTTACTAAGCTCATGGCATCTCAATGCTAAAGTCACACCCTGCCTTTGACATAAACCATGCCTTGGTTATGCCCGACTCACGTTTATTTGTGGTCTATTTTTCAATGTCTATTTCAAGCCATTGCAACACATGATGAATTCATGACCAAAAGAAAAAATCTTGAGAGAAAATTGTGACCCATGGATAGCTTGTAGTCTAGTCATAGTCCCTTGTAGAGTCCCACTATGACCTCATTGCAAGGCCTCTAAAAGCTTATGATCTAGTCATGGTTAGATGAAAAATGGGAAAAAGTAACACTTGCTACAAAAGATAATACCTCATAGATTTAGGGATGGCTTCATAAGAGTCTATAACTATTACATCACAATATTTTCTATTCTATTAATAAATAGATCCTCCGTGTTTTCCTTTTTTTTATATTACCTCATATAATAGAATAGATCCTCCGTGTTTTCCTTTTTTTTATATTACCTCATATTGATATTTGATTATCTTTTTCATTCTTGCCCCTCTTTGTATTCTTTTGTTTTTTCCTTGTTGTTTATCTTTTGAAGCATACTTTTGCAATTCTTTTAAATAAGGTCTTTAAAGAATGATGTAACAATGTAATTTTGGTATGGGAAAACATTATATTTTATAGTTAATGAACATGAGTTTATTAATTAGATGCATAGTTACAAAATTGGTTAATTTCCTAATGTTAACGGTATTAATTTTTTATCTTGAGAATTTATTTAAAGGTATCAATAGTTTGCATTAGACTTTTCCACATATTTTTTGGAAGTATGACAAATTTGTTTCCCTTTTAACTCTAAATTTGCATATGAGATTATTACAAAGAATGATTTATTCATAACAAAATTAATAAGGCTTGGAAAATGTAATTATCACTACACTTTTGGATGAAGAAAATGAAAGATATTTGAAAAGATCCTACCTTCCCAAAAATTCACATTTTTTTATTGTGTCTTATTCATCAAGGTCTTCCTATCAACACTAATCTTAAACATATGAAAATTGTTTCTCCTCAATGTCCTCTTTGTGGAAGTAAAGAATCTTTTTCTCATGTTTTTTTTTAGTATACTATTGCACAATATGCTTGGAAATGAACATTCATAATTTGAAACAACTTTCAACCAAGTATCAATGAAATCATTTTTGGTGATCAACTTGTTTTTTTAGCTTCCTTTCTTTGCATTTGGAAGAATATTTGAATGCTTATTCTTTTTTCTTTATGGAAGCTTTAAGATGCAATTATTTTCTAGTAATAAGAGCATAGCTATGGTCTTTCTTTAGAAGTCAAATATCATATTCTCAAAGATGTCGCTTTTTAACTACGACTTCAAGAAAAAAGATCCTAGTGAAAGTTGAAAACTTAATTTATTTTTTGCAATATTAATTTTTTTTGAGGCTCAAGCATAAGAAGATTTCAACTTATGTTGCTATTTGTTAATTATTTTTATAAATGTGTTCTTTTATCTTTAGATAAATTTTTCTCCTTCTCTTTATAAGAAACACTCTAATAAGAAGTGAAAATTCATGAGAGTGCTTATGAACAAGGGCAAGTCTTAATCTTTTTCCTACCCCAAATGGAAGGTTTTTAGGATTGGTTGTAAGGATGAAAACTTGAAAAGGTATCTCCAAAATCATTAGGCATTATTTTTAGACTTTCTCTTCATTAATTTGATGTACTCAAATTTCTTTAAAATATTTGTATTCATTTTTTGTTGGGGCCAAATGCCCCTCACACCCCCACCCTGCCATTATAAGAGTTGGAAGCCATGAATAATATAATGTAATATGTCTTGAAACTAAGAGTGGGTTATAGAGGGTGGGGGTGGTATTGGATCCCAAAATAATAATAATAATATTTAAAAAATTCAAACTACATCAAATCATTGAAGAGAGAGTCTAAAGAAAAGGCTAACAATGATGGGAATGCTTTTTTAGGTTTTTATCCTTACAACTAATCCTAACAAATCTCCCCTCTGGGGTAGGAAAAGGATTAGGTCTTGCCCTTATTCAAAAGCAGCCTCATGGATTTTCACTTCTTACTAAAGGATTTCTTATAAAGAGAAGGAGAAAAATATTTGTAAATAAAAAAGAATACATCAATAAGAGATAAAGAAGAATAAATAATAAAAGTTGAAATTCCCATCCTTGAGTATCTAAAACAAGAAGAAATTAATACTGTAGAAAAAAAATGATTATTCAACTTTCATAAGGAGCTTTTTCACTTGAGGATGTAGCTAAAAAGCGATATTTTTGAGAATCTAGTATTTGACACCTAAAGAGAGGTCATAATTATGGGGTTATATGGAGTTTGTACTTATGAATTATATATCATTCTTAAGAAAAATTATCTTTCTAAATAGTGTTTTCCATAAATATGAAACCAAACTCTAATAAATACAAAGTCATTTTCTTTTATAATAGAAAAGTTTTCTCTCTAGATGTATGTACATCTTTGTCAAAACTAAGAAAGAGTCCATCACCTTGATAAAAATTTAAGAATTATAAAGCCAGGAAACAAGAAAAGCAATTTTGCTCTTCTATACAAATATCTTTTCAATATTCACTCTCAAACATGAATATGAAATTCGATTCATCATTATTTGTACCAACTTCCATTAAAAATCAATTGCATAAGGAATATGAAAAAACATCAAGCTAGCAACAATTGGAAGATAAATCATAAACACAAGAAGAATATGAAAATTTCCATAAAACTCCTTACTATAAGATTATTCTTCTAACTTGAAAAACTAAATAATCCTAGGAAATCTTAGAGGACAATAACTAAAGAATTAAAACCTACAACAACCAAAGAAATTGAGACTCATAGTAATCATGACTTTCATATGGGAAAATCAATTTTGTCTTAAACAAAATGATTGAGAATCACCAAAATTGCATATCGTATATCAAATAGCTTAGATGAAGATATGCTACAACTAAGGAACAAGAGGCTTTAATAAAATAGAGTACTTGGGAATTAGTAAATCTACTTATTGAAAAAAAAAAGGTAGATATTTTAAAACTAATATGAGGTAGAAAAACATAGAGTTGGATTAGTAGCTAAAGGCTTTATGCAAAAAGAACACATTGATTATTCTAAATTTTTTACTATAATAGCTATGCTACAAATTATCTAGATATTAATCACATTGGTAACTCAAGATGCATGAAAGATACATCAAAGTGGAAATGAAGATTGCTTTCTTAAATGAAAAAAAAAAAAATCTACATGGCTCAAGGAAAGGGATTTGATTTAAAAGGATAAGAAGATAAATCATGTAAGTATAAGAAGTCATTATGTAGCTTAAAGTAGGTACCTTGTGCATGGTGCATAAAATTAAAAATATTCTAATTCTTCTCATTAAGGGGGATCATTGAAACTAGAACAAGATGATAATATGTACCTAAGAATACAAATGTAGTCATTTTCATCAAGAATTCTAGAGGTAATAACATATTTCTTATTATTTTTATGGATAATATTTTGTTGGTCTCAATGTACCCCTTGGAATTGAATTGGTGACTAAAAGACCCTAAGTTGTTTGCTCTAACCAAGTGAGAAATACCTCATTAATATATGATATTATCTTGTTATGAAAGTAAATTAAAATTTTAGCTTAAAAAGGTTAAAATGATGAAGGTGAAAACTAATACTCCAATGGGACATAATATTAAATTAAGATAAGCACAAAAGATTACTCTTTAAAAGTAAATGAATGTCTTAACCACAATATGATAGAAAGTTTGACATAGATAACAAATATAAGGCCTACTAATGCATATGTAATTGGAATACCATCATGATACAAAGTTGGTTTTATAAAGTTAAAGGAAAACCAACAATAAGTGGGGGGTGTTAGAACCCTCAAATAATTTGTAATATAGATATACCTCAAGATATATGCTTTAATTAGAACTTTATAATTTAGCATTGTCCACTAGAATTGAACCCATTACTTGGAGCTTTCAAATCAAAAGTCTTATTGGCTAAGCTAACACTTTATTGTGCCAAGATACATGAAGAATATAAGGAAGCATAGTCTTGCCTTCTCAAAATCTATCAAAACTATGATAGGTAAAGACTATTAACAAGTTATCTCATTGATTTATAACTAGCATCAAAGTTGAACAAAATGATAGGATATGAAGTTGGGTGTGAATATGATAGACATCTTTTACACAAGGTAGTAGTTTTTGATGTGAATCAACAACCTGTTGATTATTTAAAGGGTATTAAGATTAATGGATCATTTGTATTGCCTTTTCCCAAAATACCTTTTATAAAAATTTTAATTTTAAATTTATAACTCAATGCTACATAGTAGAATCAAACTTGCGACCTAAAATTACCATGCCAAGACCTTTACTCCTAAACTACTATGATTTAATATGAGCAAAACCTTTTTCAAATACGACCCTCATCCCCTCTTGGCATGATCACCCTCCATGGACAAAAACGCTTTTGTTGGAGATACCTTCATTATTCTTGACGCTTCAAGGTCATGGTGTTTACCATTCAGTCTTGACCTCTTTTAACAACCGTACCACTTCAACAACATTGACTCTTGATAACGACCATACAGCTCTAACACCGTTGGAGCACAGCGCTTTCAACCTCCCACAACGTCTGAGATACGAACGCTGCTGTGTTCTTTCGCTTACGTGGACATATGCCGTACTGTCATTAAGTTCAGTGCTCGCCATATTTCTCCCACCCTCGACGCTTGGACCTTTCAAATTACAGGATATTACCTCTATCTTGTTCGACTTCGATCACCATCGCGCTATAACTCCAGGAGCATAGATTCCGATCATGTCGGTGATAGTTCTGCATTTCTGCCAAGAAATGTCTGCATTCTTAACCATTTTCTGATCAATTTGTACCAAGAAAGCTTTGATCAAAGCATTTGGAGATAGAGCTCTGTAATTTGCTGTAGCGTGAGAACGCAGACGCTGGAGCAACAGCAACCATATTCCGGAATGTGGCAGAGGCGTCGAGGATCTGTCAGTGCACCTCCCATCCTAGAACTGCCTGTCAGAGAATCGACAATGGAGCGTAGCTTGGTCTCGATGCGCGGACAGCACCAGACTCAAACTTACGTCCAACAACCTTTTCATCAACCATTCAAACCATTTGCGGAGAAATTTGCTGAATGCAGGTACGGCCGTGAATCTTTGGAGTCTGAAGAACGTCCCACTCCATCGCCGACTGTCAGCTCATTCCAGGTATGATCATTTTTTGCCGTCTCTGTTTTTTGTTTTGGATATTATTGTCTTGATAGATTCTTTGTAGCAAGACATGGCCCGAGCTTAATTCGTTTTGGCCGTGATATAGTCGTGTCCATGTTCTTGAAAATTTTGCGTTCCTTGCGTCTTTAACCAGAAACCTCTGCCGTGGAAGAACGAAGTTGTGTACGACCGAACATTCTCAGAAAGCCCCACCTTGCGCCCGCAGGGTGTCGAAAGAAGACTAGGTAGCCTGGTCTATCGATATTTTGACTTGTGAGAAATTCATTCCTCAAATTCTCAGCCGACAGTTATCCTGAAATTTTATGTGAAAATTTGGACCATTGTATATTTCGTTGCAGAATACTCCCATGAATATGTGTGCAGGCCGCGCTATGCGCAAGGCTGCTCTGTGAGGAGCGCAAACTTTCCCAGAGGAAAGTACGCCGAGGATCGCTACTATCAAGATCCAGAATTCATACAAACGGTAGATGATCAATCGGTAATTGCTGCCGTCCCATTCAAGGATGAAGAGGATGAGCAACGAGAAATCGTTGCCATCCCATTCAAGAACGAAGAAATTAAGTACAAGAAATCTCGCACTGTTAGATTTGCACCAACCAGCCCTATTCGGCACACCTATGAATACAACACGGCCGGCACAAGAAACGCATTTCCAGGTACATAACTGGATGAATTATTTTTATGTTTGCACAGTAACAGAATTTATACTGTGTTTCCAGGTAGCACAAATTTTCTTGAATCTGTGCTCTGGACACTTTATAAACATAATGCGTTAATGTTCTTTGATATCACTTATTGATACTGGCAATCATTGTCCGTTTCGACTAGAACAAACCGAACTGGGAAAAATAGTGGGTGGATACAGTACCTCAAGATCAGAAGCCTGTTCTGCCTTCAAAAGAAGCAGCAGTGCGGGTAAAATAGACAACAGGACTATGTCACGTCAACAGGCTAAAAGATTACAGATGTTGGACAGGTACATTTCGTTAATTTCTGTCTGTCTGTTTCGAAGGATGAAATAATTCTGTTGCAAGTAATATGCTTCTCGGTTTTTTAACCTTAAAGGATAAAGAGAGAAGAGGAGCTCATTGATCAATGGAAATTAAAGAAGGAAGCAAAAGCTGATGCACAATTGAAGCGAATCGAGGTTGGTTTTATGTTTTGATGAATGAGTCTGGTTTGGGTGTATAATGAGTCTGTTTTCATTAGTCTCATAATACCGTCTGCTTATATTTGATTGCAGGAAAAATTGGAGAAACTGAGGATAAAAGAAACGATAAAATTTGAAAAGAAGAAGGCCTCTATCAGCAGGAAGGCTGAAGGGAAGAAGACAGCTATAAAAGCAGGGGAGGAAGCGGAATGTCCAACTCTGAAGTCCATATTCCATAAAATTGTCAGTTAGACGCCTGAAGCTTTTTTCCAAGTAGTGCCACAGTATCATTGAGTTTGTACAATTTTTCATTGTAAAAACACTATCGAATCATAGGAATTTATTAGAATTAGCAACTAAGTGAACGCTGCTGGAGGAACCATACACAATTTCTACTATGGTGTTCTATCGTCCTATTGTGACACTTCCAAAGTGTTATTTCATGTCCCACTGTCGCACAGGGCACAGTGTGAATCTCTGCAACTTACTTTTACGACATGAATTACAAGTGCATCTCGGCACAAATTTTGCAATTTGTAACTTCAAGCTGTAGTCATTAGCATGAATTTGAATCTTAACAGCACATGTATTTACTAGGAACTCTGCCGGTTTTGCGAATGTTGTCGGCAATTTTTTTGACCAAGTCTTGATCAACTTCTCTTCTGGTATTGATCTTGGTTTTCTTCCTATCTGCCTTCTGGCGTACTCTAGAGATCTCCGTTGCTATATTGAGCCTTGCGTTTGACCTCTTTTCCTCCAGCTTCCTCTGCAAAATCCAAACGAACAGAAAGATCGTCACAGGAAAATAGGAAACATCTCAAAACTCGCAATTCCTAATTTTCTAGCTCAAAGGAAATGGCATACTTCGATTCGTTCGAGCTTGGCGCGAGCCTTGATAATCTTGTTTGATTCCCACTGTCCAATTTCGGTTTGATCCTTTTTGTAAAAATTTTCAATGAGTGCCATTTGAGAGTCCAACCATGAGTTAGCCTTGGCCTCCCACTTTGATCTTTTCGGTTCGTCGAAGCTGCCTATTCTTTGGTCCGAGAAAAGCCCCTCTGTTTTCTTACTGTCTTGCTTTTCATCTCTCGATGTGGATTTTGAGAATGAATCCCATCGGCTGCTAATCTTACTTTCAGATGCTTTCAGAGACACAAAAGAAAAATGTTAATTTTTATAAAATGAATTCCTGCAAATTACAGTTTTCTTAAATTCCCTTTTCGCTTCAAAAATAAGATTTAAAGGAGTAAAACCCCTTTCATTTCTTTATTTAATTTTGATAATTTTATTATGCCAAATTCAATGTAGAATCTCTTCAAATTGTGGAAAATGGAAAGCAGATTAGAAGAACGTCCTCTGTCATGACGTTAATCTATTAAGTGTGATTTCAAAAGCATCCCATGAATCTTTTAATTTTGTTTTTCCACGTCCTTGCAGTGAGTGTGATTTAAAATTCTGAAATGTCCAAAATGAACGCTTTGTTGAATTTCACGAAGGCTTCGCATGTGTGTACAAATTCGAAATCTTGTAGTTTAAAATTTGATTATGATCATACTTAGATATTATAAAATCGAAATCCTAAAATCTCAAGAAATCCCGGCGATAAAGGAATGAAAACGTGTTTAATATTTCAATATTATCCTTACATACTACCTATCGTTTGCAAGGCGTCAAAATGATAAGTTTCACGAGACCTCAGTAAGGCATGAATCAAAACGAATTTTCATAGTCTTGAGATAATGAAAACGAATTATCAAAGTTCTCGTGCGCGAAACGCGGAAATGCTAAATTTCACGAAAGCTAGACGAATTCATATGTGGAAACTCACCGGAACGAATAGGCTTAGGAGCAGCAGATGGAGGCAATGACGAAGGCGCATCACCAGAGTTTCTTCCGAAGCTCATGCTTCGCTGGCGGTCTCGTCTCGTGGAAGGAGAAATCGAAGGGGCCAGCGGCTTCTCCGTAGGAGGCGCACCAGAAAACCGGCCGCTGTCTTCGCGGATTTTAGGCAGAGGACTCCATTTCTTGCTGGAAGAAGTGGCCGCCAGCGGCTGCTGCTGCCTTGGCTTGGTGCCGCCATTCACAGGACTCTCGGCCTGCAGGTGTGAGGCTATGGCGAGGGCCGCTGCTGCGACGGCGGCCGCCTCCATGTCGCTGCTGCTGTTTGTGCTCACAGAGGAGCCAGATGTGCTCCTGCTGTCGTCCGGGGAAGATTGAGACACCGGCGGCTTGTTGCGCCTTCGCCATACTTTGGATCCGCCTTTCTGCGCTGAAGAGCTCATATTTTCTCAAATTCCTTTCAACTTGATCGGTTCCGCTGATTCTGAAGAATCATCAACACGAAAAGTTCACGACTAAGGTTGAAGAACATTTCAGGCCGCACTGCATCTTATTATACCAGCGGAGGTAGACATTTCGATCATCAAAGGCATTCAATTTCACAGGCTGTGGCGATGTATGCATTTTGCATTCAAGAACTCCTTGCACCTCCGGGATGGAATAAAGCGCTTAAACATTGAGCATGGTTGCTGCTGCTGCTGCTACGCTGGCTTATTCCAAACCTGGCCATGAAGGAAATGGACAATTCTGCCGTGGTGAGCTCATGGTGCAAGGTTCCTTCCATCTTTTGCTCGGAAAATTATCCGAAAACGTTGCCCTTTGCAGGACGAATACTTGGCCTTTCATTTTTTGGTCTGTGGGAAAGCTTACCGGTTGATCGATAATCTGTGTGGTTGTCAAATATGTAATTGTTAGTTTAAATTAGTGCAGAGGACTTTGCATCCGTAAGGTTATTGAGTTAATGAGGGTTATCATTACCTTGTCGGTGAGACGTAAGACTAGATCATTATTGGTCACACCTTCAAGTGGCCAATGAAACGTCTAAATCAACCAACTTGGCTGTTAAGGTATGCTTTCCTTTGCTTAAAATAATTTTTTTTAAGAAAAAAAAAAAAACAAGGTTGTGTACCATTTTTATTAGAATTGGTAAATACCTTAAGTATGATTCAAATTAGTAGCCTTTTGCTTAAGAAGAGCATGAACTAATCACTTGAGCCACTTATCATGGTTAAGTAATTGATTGTAGTTTATGAAGGGGTCCTATTATGTTTTATTTAAATTCTAAAAATTATTGAGTTGGTTTGAATGACCTAAACATACATATAATTCTTCAATATCTTAATACATTGCAAGCCAATAATATCTATACCTCAAAATGCAATGCATAACTATTCTTGATGTCTCATAGAACAAACCCAAGTGATTATGGAATTGGTCAAGAACTCATTCATCTTGATGATTTTTATTAATACATTTTAATAGTACTTCCCTAAAGTCTTTTCTATATAAAACTTCATCTTTGATTACAAACTCCTTTGTCTTTTTAATACAAGCTCTTAATTTATCTTGGAGAGTTTTTTTAACAAAAAATTTACAATATATTCATACCAATTCTTACTTAAAACTATCAATGGAAACCCTCAAAAATAAAAAAAACTAAGAAAAATAAAAAGGGTCAAAGCAAAAATCTCTTACTCCAACTTTTTTGCTAATCCCATTCCCTTAACAATTTTGCAAGTTTTTAGGATGCATCTAAATTGTTGAAGCTTAGCAATTTGATTTCCTCTTTTTGAACCAATTTCATTTTGTGCTAAGATTTGTCTAACAACTAGTTTTAAAACCATGATATACATTAATACACTATTCAAATAATATTCGAAACAGATTAAATCTTGTATTACTACATAAGTCTATTTCTCCAACTCTAAGTAATTCTTTTCTGATGAGTGGCGAGGTACCCCTATGCCCAACCATACGAATCACAAGCATTCACACACGATCGAGTCGAATTCCATGGATGGGACTAGTAGTTGCATCTAAATTGCTATGCCTTGATTGTAGTTCGTTGTCTTCCCACTTAGACTAGTGGTAGCTTTGTCACATATGGCTTAGTCCAGAGTGAGGCATATGATTTTTATTATTTTATATTTTATTGTTCTACAATTAACAATATGTTGAAACTCAATTTATAATCAATTCAACTAATCTAATTGCTGATTAATAATCAACTACCCTAACATAAGTATCCGATCCCACTTCCCGTGCACATCCTAAACACATATAACGCTACTAGGTTACTAATGAGTGGTGAGGTACCCCTACGCCCAACTATATAAATCACTAAGGCATTTATGCATGATCTAGTCAAATTTCGTGGACCTATAGTTCTATAGTACGCTAGCCCTTCTAGGAAGTGAAATGGGTGTTGAGAATGTTTGTTGTCTTTCTAACTACACTTGTGAGGCTCAAGGGTATGGTTTAAGTGCAATTGAGATACATGATTTTTATTGTTTTATGTTTTATAGATGTAATCACCTACAACAAGAATGAAGAGTAGAGTAACTTAAAATATAATTCGTTTAGTGCCTATCTAGCCTAACACAAGTAACCGTTCCACTTTCCTAGAGACATCCTAAACACATATAGCATTGCTAGGCTACCAAATGTTAAGCGTTACTGGGTTACCAAGTATTGTATGTATGCTTGAAGTGGTTGTGCTTGTGTTCATTAACTCCTAGAAATAAATTTCTCAACTTAAATGCATTAAAGTAAAAAGCATGAAAGTAAAGTGCATAAAAGAAAATATCAATCTATTCTTAGTGCTGCAAAGATTGTCAAAAGAGTTTGTTTTATTTTTTTCACATTATTGCGCTTAGGTACATCAGTGTTCGAATAAAGAACTGTACACACTTAGACTCCTTTTGCGAGCACTTAGAAAATATTCTAACTTTGAAGAAAATAAACTACAAGAGCTACTTTGACTAAAAACTAAAAATTGACTCATGCCAAATCGAGAGTGTAGGAACTATATTTACAAGCTAGTGTATACCCCCCAACATCAAATACCTGATGTCACATCAAGATCTCAACCTCAGAGTAGATGAAAAACAAACTTCATCAGTTACCAAATGTTGAGCATTATTGGGATTACCAAGAGTCATACGCATGCTTGAAGCGATCGTACTTATGTGCTTAATTAATTAACATGCATTAAAATGTAAGTATTAACTAAGTACATGAAAAGTAAATTGCATGGAAAGTAAATCTAATCTAAGTCAAAGTGCTACAATGAATAAGAATCAATCTCAATCTTATTGTTGTTCATGGGATATGTCCAGGTACATTGCCACTCGAATAACATGCCATACAATTGACTCAGATCCACTTTGTGGGCACTCATTGACTATTCTGTAAGATTATGAAATAAAACTACAAGATTTCAACTACTTTATTGACAAAACTATGAAAAACTAATGCAAAACTATTACCCAAACTATGTGCCCAAGTGCTATATTTATAGGTTGGCCCATACCCCCTAATATCGAATATCTGATAACACATCTAGGGGTCTAATATCGAGTATTCGATATTGAAGCCAAGCAAATCATGACTCATCATACCCCCACGACTGAATGAAAACTCATCTTCAAGTTAAACAAAATGAGGAACAAGTTCCTTACAAAATATTGGGAATGTATGAGATTATTGACTAATATGCAAACTATTGACTAACTCTAAGTGCCGCATTACAAAATTTTATTCGAGTGAATGCATACAAAATGATAGAGTGACAAAAAGACTAGACAAACATTGAAGATTAAAAAATTTGTAGAGGTCTTTAAAAATTCATTGAAGATGATTCTTCTTATTCTCACTACTACTAGCAAACTTTTAACCTTGATTGTTATGTTGATGCTTTTCTGGTTATGAAGAACATTCTTGAAGGGTGAATTGAGATTTCTTCTCATCGCCCCATGGATCTAGTGAGCATGTGAATTTTGAGCTACTATCTTGTATGTGCTATGATTTTCCCATGGTCATATCCTCCGTTGTCCCTCTCTTAACTTTGTTTTCATGCTTGGAAAAAGACCTTCTTCCTTAGGTGTTTCTTTTAGCATCACCTACAATCACCAAAGGATCAACATTAGTTGTGGTAAATTTTCATTAATAATTAACCCTTTTCAAATCCCTTAGTTTTCTCTTAAGCACAAGGTGATTACAGCATACTATGCCCAAGGTTATGAGGTAACTAAAATCATCAAACTGTTCACATTATTTTGATCAATTACTATTAGTTACCATGATGTTCAAAAATAGGATGTTGGAAAATTTTAAAGCAGGCATCCCTAGCCCCCATGACTAATAAGTGTAACTCCGGAAGCACATAGGTTTTTGAATAATTGAAACCAAAGGTCTAATTTATAAGATGGCCAAGAAATATTAATGGATATGGAAATGGAAAAGTAGGAAAAATTAATGAAATAGATAAGAAGTAGTGCCAAAATCATGCATAAATTCAAAGAAACCATCATTGATGTTCTAGAAGATGTGAAGGTTAGTTCAAAGCCATGATTAACAAAAGTTATGTAAGTGGTCCTCCCCAAAGTAGGCTCTTGCCATAATGCCCTTGCATAACCACTTCTATAGATGTTTGTGGGCACCCAAGAAGTTAAATGTAGACCATGACTTTGTTCTAAACAACATACAGCTACCATGGTTAGGATGTTGCACTATACTACACAAAACCAAAAAGCTCATAATTGCATGCAGTAATGAGATGAATAATGCAATGAGAAGGGATTGCAGAGATTGAGATGTAAGGTACTTGACCATGTCCATAATTGGTTCTTATGATAAGTGTGATTAAAATGATCAACATACCTATTAATCCAAGTTTAGACCAATTCCATACCATGAATAGTGATCTCACATTGATGTGTTCCATCTTGCCAACCACCATGAGTCCACAACCACCTCAAAGAATAATCATCACTCCAAAATAGAAGAAAAGAGAAGAAGGAAGGAAGGGCCTTAGTTAGAGGGGTGCCTTTAGGCATGGGTAACATGTCTTTCTAGCCCCATAACCAATGCTCATAGCCCATTATTGTGTCTAAGGGGTGTGCTTTGAATTACCATCCTAGTTTATTTTTTTTATGGGAATCACACCATGCAAAGAANTATGAAGAATCAGAAAATTCCAAAATTGATAAGCAAATCAATTACTTCCATGCATCTTTGAAATAGTTTTATATTTTCATTTTTAGGCCACTGGGTGTCTTCTGGTTTAGTGACTACTGCACAGACTAGCTTTTGTTCACACACTTGCTCCTGAACTTTATGGTGGGCTAGTATAGGGGTTGTGTTAATATTTTGAACTTCCAACCCACAACTACATCCTTTATCATTATTGGTTATGCATGAATTCTTTTGTCTCTCCACAATGATAGGTTCATCGTTTATGTCTTATGTTGAAGTGCTAATGATTGTTGCCTTTTGCATATGATTAGGAGACATCATTTTTGTGAGGAAGGTTGTTGCATTAGATTGGCCTTGTGTTGGTTCAGGTGATATAGTATGTCCATGAGTGCTTTTCCTTGACTTATGGACTTTCCTTTAAAAGGGGTATTTTTGACATTGTGGTTGAGATATACTAGTGTCATCATTTACATGTATGTTCACAGCACAAGTGACATTCTCTTATTAATGTTATGATGCTGAACCTTCCTGTGTTGTTGGAGGTAACATCTGGTGAAGGTGAGTATAAAAATGTTGAGGATATGATGTAGGGTGAGAGGTGTGAGGTGGTGATCTTGTA
Source organism: Gnetum montanum (assembly GCA_015680685.1). Taxonomy (NCBI): domain Eukaryota; kingdom Viridiplantae; phylum Streptophyta; class Gnetopsida; order Gnetales; family Gnetaceae; genus Gnetum; species Gnetum montanum. The sequence goes on along the minus strand of MNCI01016169.1, from coordinate 10,979 downwards.
TAAGATGTTGCAAGATAATGATATTTTGGAGAGTGGTAGTAGTGATTTGAAGTAGAGGAAGTAAAACTAGTTGGTGAAACAAGATGTTAAACATAATATCCATGTGGCTTTGGTTGGTAGAAAGTATAGGGTTGGTTTGATGGTGGCCTCCCCCATGACTATGGTTGTTGCCAATGTTGAGGCTGGTAATAAGTCCCCCTAGGATAGTACAGTTGGTTTTGGAATTGTCTAAAATTACTATGTGGAAGAGGAAATCTCTTGGGCATGTACTTCTATACAAACTTCAGATTTAATGCACCTACCTAGCTCTTATGTAAATGCAACAAGATCATGCAATGGCCCTTCAAATGATCATATATGCAAATGTCACATCCATTATCTTCATTTGTGGTTGAGTCTATAGCCTTACTTTCTTCAGTCATGTTTCTTGGTTGCTGATAAGTGTTCCTAATTATTTCTTGGTTCTTTTTCCTCCTTTTGTTGTGATTGCTTGATTTGCTTTGTGTCACTCTTTCCTCTATGGTTTCTATGCAAGTTTTAACTTTCTCATTTATTAATTTTGACATCTTATCCAACTTTGCTTCAAGCTCAACAAGAGAATTTTGTATTGGTAAGGTTTGTTGTAAAATCATCTCATTGAGAGTTGCCTCCTTTTCCTCATCATAGATATGGACCCTTTTCTTTTGAATAGTTGGGTCTTGGTTGTTTTCCTCAACATTCTCCCATTTGCATAGCTCTCCTTCTTCTTTTGCCATACACTTGATCAACTCTCAAATCTGATGGGTTTGTAGCCCATATAATTGACCTGGAGCATACATCCCAAGGGTCTCCTTGTTTCATTATGAAGCCCATCGATGATGTGAAAAAGTTGCCTTTCCTCAGAGAAATCATGGCCAGGACATCTATGTAGTAGTGAATAGTATGTATCCAAGGCCACATCCAAGGGTTCATGATTTTCTTGTTTTCACTCTTGGATTTGTCTCCTCAAGTTGGACACCCTCTCATAGGTTTAGTATTTCTCATTGAAAAGTTCCAGCATTGTTGACCACTAGTGAATGGAACTTGGTTCCAACGATCTATACCAACTTTTAGCTTCATCAATTAATGTCCTAGGAAAGAGCTTAAGCTTTTTCCATCCACTTTCAATGTTGTATGAGGCATAAGCATCATGGAAGGCTTATAGATGATGTTATGGATCTAAGTCGTAGCCTCTTGCAAATTTAGGGATATTATTCATATCAAAAATGGGTAGGCAACTCTCCTTGCAATGCCTATGGGGTATCTTAACTACCTACATGATCTCCATTAGGCTCTTAATGGCCGACAAGGATTCATTGTCATCAGACATGTTGTGATGAAAATTTTTATTTCTATTCGTTTGATTGTGATAATCTTGTCTATGCTCATTGTGATGTCTTTGATTTTGCCCTTGGGTTTAATTCCTATCTTTATCTTGACCCTGTAGTGGAGCTCTATCTCTATACCTATGTTCATCTTCATCAGAACTAGATGTTGAAGAGGAAGAGGAATATGAGGAACTATGAGAATCACCATGGCTCCTATGGTTCTTCCTTTGGTTCGTTGATTTATCTTGTCTAGGTTTAGAGGAGGTCTTAGGCCTTGAGGCCCTCCTTGATTTAGGACTTACTCCATCTTCTCTAGGATTATCTACATTAGTTGAATGTAGTCTTTGAGTGTAGTAAGGGTCTAAATGAGCATAGGAAATCCCTACTTGAGGTTGTTCACTCCAATGTTTTTCAATATATATCCTATCATTTCTCCTACGAGTGTTCTCATCATATGATGCATTATTGGTCCTATGTGAAGAAGACATGGTTTTGTCTAATAATGTGTGTGACTTAAAATATTAATTTTTTCTAAGAGATAGATTGTTAATACCTTTATAACGATCGTGTATAATATAACTAATCTAGATATCTAGCACCGTCCCCAGCAATGGTGCCAATGATGGGTGGCAAGGTACCCCTACGTCCAACCATACAAATCACAAGCATTCACGCATGATTTAGTCAAATTCCATGGATGGGATTAGTTGTCGCATCTAGATCACTATGCCTTGATCGCAGTTCACTGTCTTCCCACTTGGACTAGTGGTAGCTTTGTCATGTATGGTTTAGTCTAGAGTGAGGCATATGATTTTTATTATTTTATATTTTATTATTCCNTTTCATGGAAAGTAAATCTAATCTAAGTCAAAGTGCTGCAATGAATAAGAATTAATCTCGATCTTATTGTTGTTCATGGAATATGTCCAGGTACATTGCCACTCAAATAAAACTCCATACAATTGACCTAGATCCACTCTATGGGCACTCACTGACTATTTTGTAAGATTACAAAATAAAACTGTAAGAGTTTAGCTACTCTATTAACAAAACTATGAAAAACTAATGCAAAACTATTACTGTGTGCCCAAGCGCTATATTTATAGGCCAGCTTATACCCCCCAATATTGGATATTCGATAACACATCTAGGGGCCCAATATCAAAGCCAAGTAAATCATGACTCTTCACTTTCTAATCATTTTAATTGATAGCAATAAAATTCCATCGATACCTCTTCTTTATCTAGTCTTTTGAGTTAAAAAAATTGCTACTATATCAAATGAGTCACATACATATAACCAAAATTTTTTATCAAAATTTAGTTTGACTAAATATGGAGCCTCCAATATAGCCTTTTCATATTCATTAAAGATTGATTTGATTCAACTATTTTCTTCATACCAATGTCTTTCTTCAACATTAATATCAATGGTTTTGTGATTTTAGTGAAACCTAGTATCAACTTTTATACAAAATTAATTTTCCCAAAGAAGGATCTAAGAAACATTTTATTTGTTAAATGCTCAATGTTTTGGATGGCTTGTATTCTTCATTGATCAATAAGCATTCCTTTCTCAAAAATATGATGCTTCAATAATGACCTATCTTTACTCAAAATATACCTCCTTTGGGATTTAGTAAAATACCACATTTTCATATTTATTAGAGATTAGTTGCAAATGATCAATGTGATCTCTAGCTATTTTAGAATAAATTATAATATCATCCAAATAAATTTTAATATCATTCAAATAAATTACTATGAATTTCTAAATAACCCTTTAAAATTAATGTCCATGCTTTTTTGAAATATTGTTCTAGCATTTGATAAAACAAAAAACACTCTCCTATAAGCAAATATTTCTCATTTAGTTGCAAAAATTTTCTTGTATTTACCATTTTTATCAACAATTTGATTATATCTTAAAAATCCATCCAAAAAGGGATATAATTAACAACCTGCTAGTTGGATTAACATTTCATCGATTCTAAGTAATAGACATTTGTCTCTAATTGTGGCTTCATTCAAATATTTGAAGTCAGCACACAATCTTATGTCTTCATTCTTTTTTTAAACTAGTACCAAATTTATTATCGAAACAAAGTAACTTAGAGATTAGATTATTCTAATCCTTAGTAACTTTCTAATTTTAGCTTCCATAGATAGTTCAAAATATGGACTAAACTTCCTTTATATTTGTCTAACAACTTTGCATTCTTCAGAGGGATTTATGTGTCATGACATCTAGTCTAAATGTTAGTGGATTATTAAAGGACCAAGAAAAACTATTAAATTTCTATTGACCATTGAAATTAAATTCTCTCTAAAATTAGAGAATTAGCCTTTTCCCACATTAACTATTTTTCCTTGGTCTTGATATTGATTTGCTCATGTCACATCCACTTAAATGATCATATATTTAATTAATTAGTTTTTACTACTTCAAGCACTCAACAAAAAATCTATCCTTTATTATATTAAAATATTATGTCTCATGTCAAAATAGCCTTGCAAGGGTTAAAAATTAATAAAGATAAATTGCATTACAAAAGCTCATATCACATTAAACTATTAATATAGTCTTGCACCAAAAGAAGATATTAATTCCAATTTATCACAAAATAATAAATATTAAACATGTAAAAAGATAAATCAAAGGTGCAAGGCATGTAACCATAATTACTAAGCTAGGAACAAGCATCCTAAGTTAAGTTTAAATTCCAAAATGCACATAATGAATTAAAATTAAATCCTAAACATCCTATGGATATTACATCATATGCTTGATTTTTTTGTACCTTGGATTCCAAGACCTTCGATCATTTTTTCTTGAAATTCATGCTAATATGAAACTACTTCTTTGTATTCACATTTGCTACCTTTTGGAACTTCTTCTTTTGGACTAATTTAACCATCCATTTCTTTTCCATTTTTAAGAAATCTTAAGATTTCTTTTATCATCCTCACTTAGGGTCTAGCGTAGAAGTTGTTGCAACTAGTTAATCATCTAGTTGATTTTTATTGCTTGGAATAAGTCTTATTTGGTATTCTAAGCTTCTTTAACAAAATTTGAACTCATGAGTAATGCTTTGTATTCAACTTTATCATGAAATTGAAATTTTATTATGTTCATAGATCCTCTAGATCTCTTGGACAATAGAAATATACATGCTATGAGTTTTAAACACATCATTCAAAAAATTACAAGTGTTCTTGGTAACATTTGAAGAAAATCATCAAAATTTCAATTGTAATATTCCATCTATATCTAATGTGTTACAATGTAAACCATTACAAAAAAATTTCATCTATCTACCTATTTCAACTTTCAACTATGGGATCCCATTCATGTTCTACTAATTGGGCATTGTAATAATGAGGAATAGTTGTAGATAAATAGTTTGCCTTTGAAGTCATGCCTCCTTGATAATATCTAGATATAAATATTTTTTTCCTTTTTTATTTTCCCAAATTTTTTGAAATACTTATTATTTTACCAAATTGCAAACTTGGTTACAATAAGAATAGAGAATGTTCTCTTGAATATTCCATTTATCATAGGTTTTGATCATCACTTTTTTGGAATATTAGCTAATGAAGATGCAAAAAGATTATGAGTGTAAAATATAAACTAACAAATAGCTTCAAACGCTAATGACTTCATCTCTACTTTAAGAAGCATACTATCATACTATTTTTGTCTTTTCACTTGAAATTCATGAAGCAAAAAAAGCTTTTGGATTTCTTATATTTGTTTCCAATATTTATTTGATAGAACAAGACCTCATATAACACATCCATAAAGAATAACAAGTTGAACAATGGTATGATAAAGTTTTTTCCAATATTCCAAGCTAGAGTAGATTCCTTCTTATATTTTCTTGTTAAAGTAGATAAGTCTTTCATTCCACTTATAACTTTTTTTAAAGCAAATAATGGTTTTTTATTTGTACAAGAAAAAGCTAAATGTAAATCTTTGAAGAAACTTTTCTTTGTAATATTAACTAATATAATTCTAACCCATATAAGTCGTTTGAATTACAAGCCCCATTACAATATAGGATTTGATTTTTATCTAATTTGTCATCATGAATTTCTTCTTAAGAAACCTTTATTTCTTTTAATGAACAAACTCCAATATCATCATTCTTTGTTTCTACAATTTTGTTCTATCCATTAGGAGTGACATTCTTGATCATTAAAGGCCCATTGTGTATATAGATGTAGTTTGCTTATCCTTTCCATGGTAACCAATAACTTCTAAGAATAATCAGTAGCTATATAACCTAAAAAGGTTTTGCTCCAACATCTACTCAACAAAAGGTTATAAGATTCTAGGAAATAGTGAATCAACTTTTAATTCTTAGTTTTAAGGTTATATGTAATAAAACATTATATAAATGTTTAATAATTTAATCCTTGATGAATAGTCTTTTGGTTGATCATGCCAACACTAAAGTATTGTCATAGTTATAGTGTTGATGTAGTCAAGACTACGTTGACATAGTAGACATAAATGTTTATAAATACAAGCATACTTATTGCATTCATAACACTCATAACATTAATTATATGGAGACTCTTAGTTTGATTCCATACAAGTTAGAAAATAGTTAGTAAGTACCTACAAAGTGGTTTGCAATGATTATTTAAAGTCTTTATTTAAATGTATTTTACCTAAACATCTTGCATGAAAGTTAATAAAGATTAAGATTGTTTCACTTCATTACAACACTTTAACTTAAAAATAAAATTACTTTTAATGTAATTTATTTTCTATACAATTAGCTTGATGCTTACTTCCTCTTGAATTTAGAATAGCAATTTATGTTTCTATGCACATTAGAATTTGATGGAATGAGTATGAGAAATTCCAAGTATGAGCACATTATGGTTTGGTAATCCCAGCACTATTTCCCAACATTGAACACTTAGTAATCCAATGACAATAGCATGAGTTTAGGATATGTACAACAAGTTGGAAACGAATAATTATCCCTTAGGATAATTTAGGCTTTACTTTATTATTAATTAGATTAATTAGATTAAATATTACTATTTTAATATTCTTTTAATTATAGCCATACAACATTAATCATATGTTGCAAGTACACTAAACCATTCAAGTTAAACACTATGATAAGTATAATTGGGAAGATAATGACCTAGGATCCATGTTTTAACTATCTAAAAATTTTTCTAGTCTAGTTCATAGATTATAATCATGTCATATGTAAATGCTCATGATTTGCATGGTTGGGCATAGGGGATACTTACCACTCATCATTAGAATTGTTACTTGGGAATTTGTGCTAGTATTCTAGATTAGTTAACATCATTTATGATCATTGTTAAAAGCTTCAACATTTATCCTTTGAACATATTACTATTTTATTAAGTCACACATGCTAATTAAGAAAATGTATGTTTCTCATAGGAATGATTTTCCACCTATTAAAAATTTCACAATGGAACTAACAAAACTAATAAAAATGATAATGATGTATTCTTAAAGTCAAAATGATCTACCAACATTTAAATCCTTATTATCTAGAGTTCTTTCTTTCATTCTTTACCAAGATGAACAAATGAGAGGGAGAGACTTAGAAGATAACATTGTGTTGCCACTTAATCATGAAGTCCCATCAATGTTAATGGTTGCATTATTGAGCGTTGGATTAGAAGTTGTTGCTATTGACTACAAGCTAGCTAATGACATCTCTAGGTCATATCAACCCATCAAGGCTCAACTCTAAGAAGACTATTTCATGGAGGCATGCCATGAAATAGCTAAAAGAAAAGGAGCTACAGTCCCATTAATCTCATAGTTGGAAAAAGAGAACATTCATTATCTCTAGACCTAAGTCATTCAACAAGAGACAATCAAAGGGATCATGAAAAGGAGAAAATGAGAATAACTCTCTAAGTTCTTCATCCTTTTCATTATTACCAACATCAATCTCTAATGAGGAAGAGCATGGACAAGGAAGAAAATATCATGAAAGATGGGTTGGTGAAAAAATTGAAGAAATCAAAACATCAATGAAGGTAGAGGAGGTGATTATGATAGAGACAAAGATAGAGATCATAAGCATAGACATGATATAAGGCATAGCAAACAACATAGAAGGGATCATGATCATGATAGAGAATATGATGAATGTAATGATTATGCTAAACCTCTACTAGTAAGAAGCAACATGATAAATATAAGGAAGGCTATTTACATTCCCATAAAGCATTGGTGGAACAACCACATCAAGCAACTTGACATGAACAATATTTTTATGTTTGAGGGAGGCTATAATGTGGATTCACAACATTGCTTGTAAGTCTTCCATGATTCTTATGCCTTTTAAAATATCAAGAATGATTAGCAAATGCTCATGAGTATCCTAAGGATACTCATAAAAGAAGTAGAAGCTTATATTGATCCTTGGAATTGAGTTCATCGGAAGATAAGGTATGATACTAGAGTCATTTAACAATAAATACTAAATGTACTCATCAGTGTCTAATTTGAAAAAGTATATTCAAGGATGAAGACAAAGAAATAATGAGTCCCTTGATGTAGCCTTAGGAAAGTATTATTTATTGTTGTATGCATGTTTATGCCATGGAGTTTTTTTAAAGGGATTAGTTGAGGCACATCATAGATATGCTATGGAATAAAACCAAAGAAACTCTTGGGGTCTATACTTAAGGAAGACTTTAAAAAATGGGAGATCAACAAATTCAAAGAATAATTGATCAAGTAACCAAGGAGGAAGGGGAACTCAAAAATATGGAGAGTAAGAAAAGTACAATAAAGACCTATCTCTTTGAAAGAAGGAAATCTATCTTTTTAAACAAGATTAAAATAAGTGGTTGAATAGAAAACCTTATCCATGCAAAAGTTTCTTACTAAAATTTTAGCTAAGATTGATAAAATTTGGGACTTCATGGATGAAAAATTATAATCAACATTAAAGATCATGGAGGAGAAAGTAGAGTAGGTTAGATCCAAAGACAAGAATAAGAAAAAGAAAGATACTTCTACTAGTAGAAAGAAAAAGTAGTTGTTGTGGAAGAGGTTGCAAACTTAGACATAGATGATGATGTGTGTGTCATATGCTAGTATGAACATTCATAGGGTTACTCTCTAGTCATGTAACATGTATAAGAGTTTGGGGTTTATGCCTTAAACCAAGAGTTTGTTAAAAGGTAAATGCCTAAGATATTATCTTATTTGTAAAAAAACTATTGGTAGCCCTATCATTAGCAACATTATTATCCAACGAGGCTCCACTAGAACCTTAAGAATACTCCTAATAGTAGTGGAAAAATCCATAGTTGTAGAGTATGCTACCACCAAGATAGTAATATTCCTACAAGTAGCTAGACCCATATGGATATTATGTCCACCAACCTATGTCTCCTAAAGGCTTTACCACTCATGCTCGTACTCATCATTAATATCCTTCTAAGTTCCAAAGATCAGACACTCTACATTTTTAATCTATATCTTATGCTTCTCATTCTCACCAACACTCTCAATTACATGCTTCAATTCCTTGATCACCTATTTCATTACCTATGAAAGATGAAATTCCACCTCATTTAGAAGCAAAGAGTTTCATGCATCATGTATAGTGATTTAGGATGCAACTATATGTAGAAAGTTGAGATATTCAAAAAAAGAAACATCACAACATGTCATATATATTAAGAAAAAGCTTGTGTGCAAAAGTTCCTATCATAAGTCTATAATATGCATGGAACCAAAAGAAGCCATTACAGATGCTTAGATTAATATGATGGATGAGATGAAATGCATTAAATAGAAACTTTCCCAAGTAGAAAACAAGTAAGAAGAAGAGATGTATTGGGAAAAGTTAGAAATTTTAACAAAAGTAGAACTAAAACCCATAGAACTCAAAATGTTATTGGAATCTCTTGAGTATGTATTCTTGAAAAATGCCAAATCGGTAATTGTGAATGATTACCTCACATAAAAACATCAACAAAAGTTACTTGAGGTAGTCAATAAATGACCAACAATCTTTACTTGATCATATCATGAAATAATAGGGATTTATCTATGTATATGTTAGCATAGAATCTACATAAATCTTACCATGAAGCCTAAATGCTAATCATAGTGTATACTAAAGCCCAAATTAAAGCAAGTTGTGAAGAAAGAAATTGAAAAAACTCCTAAAAGTGGGATTTATATGTCCTATAGAAGAAAGTGAATGGATAAGCCCATTTGTGATTATACTTAAGAAGAAAGCCTAGTGGAGGATCTACATTGATTTTAGATTGCTAAACTTGGAAACATTCAAGGAAAATTTTTGGTTGTCATTTGTTGACCAAGTCTTGCATACAATTGTAGGGGATAAGTATTATCACTTTCTAGATGGCTACAATGGTTACAATAAAAGTTAGATAGCTCCAAGAGACCAAACTAAAATTACATTTACAAGTCCCTAGGGAATGTTTGCATATAAGAAGATGCCTTTTGGTTTATATTTAGTCTCTATAACATTTCAACACTATGTCCTTAGTTACTTTCAGAAGCATGTTAGTAATTTTGTAGAAGTCTTCATGGATGACTTCTTCACCTATGGTTTTGCTTTTGAAAAAGCATTGGATCATCTCAAATAAGTCTTGAAATGTTGTGTAGAGATAAATCTTAAACTCAACTAGTAGAAAAGTGACTTCGTAATCAAAGAAGGAATTTTTCTTGGGCACTAGATATTTAAAAAAGAAATAGAGGTTACTTTAAAAAATTAGAGTTATCCAAGGAACCTATATAGAATAAAAAATGAGATAGAGTGATTAAAAATACAACTTTGAAAAGTATAAAACCAACAAGATGAAGTGATGAAATGGGAAAAGTTAGAGATTCCTAATAAACTAGAATCAAATCCTATAGAAGTCAAGTAATTATTGAATATACTAGAATACATGTTTCTTAACAATGGTAGACTATTAATTATCAATGCTAATCTTAGTAAACAACAGGAGAAAAAATTAATTATCAAGATAGTGAAAAAATGACCAACAATGTTTGTGTGGTTATATGATGAGATCACAGAAATCAACCCATGCATCTGCCAACATTGAATATACATAGACCCTGTAGTTAAGCAACACCATCAACCTCAATGTCTTTTGAATCTAAACCTAAAGAAAGCGATGAAATAAGAGGTAGAGAAACTATTTAATGCTAGATTCATGTATCCAACTGTGGATAGTGAATAGGTTAGACCATTACTTATTGTTCTGAATAATAGTGGAAAGTGAAGGATGTGTATTAATTTTTGACTACTAAATATAATAACTTTTAAGGATCATTTTTCACTACCAGTTTTTGACTAAGTCTTAGACACTATAGTAAGGCATCAATATTATAGATTTTTGGATGGTGATTAGCATTTAAATGGTAAGATAATGTTATCTTGTAAGTCTCTCCATCTAAATTGTTCATCCTGGTAAAAAATGAATGTAAAATTAGGATAATAAGAATTAGCATGAGCATATGATATTTTTGCTTGCATTGGTTCATTTCAATTTTCTTCATTGTAATTTCTATCATTACCTTCATTAAGATCAATAGTAGTTGGAGATTTTACTTTATGTGTAGAA
>MNCI01016162.1:0-10548 GCA_015680685.1 Gnetum montanum | reverse complement strand
TTATCTTGGAAAATAACATGAATTTATCCATAATAGGTAGTGTCACCATTTCTTAAGGGAAAAATAAGGCCTAAGTAATATTTCTTAGTAGTTATGTACTGTATTTAAAAATCAAAGAAGAGATGTAAGATGTTGATGAGTGGCGAGGTACCCCTACACTCAACCATACAAATACGAGCGTTTCACGTGTGATCCAGTCAAACTCCAAGGAATAAGTGCTTATGCGCCCTAATGGAACACATAAGGCTAATCAATTTTTGTCCTCCCAAACTTACTTGTATTTTCATGGCTTTATGGTTAAGTAAGTTTGAGGTATGTGATTTTTATGTATTTTATCATTTTAATGGCTTATGCTAATAGGGAGAGGGTGAAGAGACTAAGTGACTAACTTATATTAACTATTCACTAGCTAAGTTCTAATTATCCTAGCACGAGTATCCATTCCCACTTACTGCACACATCCTAAACCAGTGTAACACTACTGGGATTACCAAACACTATTCATTACTAGGTTACCAAGCATTACACACGTGCTCGAAGTGGTCAAAGTGAATGCACTTAACTAGGAGAGTCAAGGGTTGAGAGAGATTTAATTAACTAAGGAATAATTTAAACAATTAACAATAATTAAATCCTATTTAGCTTAGTACATGCTACAAGGTTTATCAAATAGTTCATCTTTATTTCCGTACACAAATGTGTGCTTAGGTACAATTTGCTCGAATAAAGATCTATTCACTTTGAGACTCCTACTACGGGCATATGGAAATTATTCTAACTCTAGAATGGGAAAACTACTATAGTTTGGCTAAGGTCTAGATCTAGATAGAGAAACAAGGGAAAGCCACCTCTTATTTATAGAACTGGCAATGGGCTGCAATATCGCGTACGTGATATTGCAGGCGTCGATGCGATACCGCAACTCATCATACCCCCATGACTGAATGAAAACTTGTCCTCGAGTTCCTTACAAAATATTGGGAAGGTATGGGATTATTGACTTGAATGATACTAATGGTGAATGGGGTGACATGTGAATGGCTCATCATTACAATTCATGACAAAAGTTAGTGTTCATGAAAACAAGAGTGAACACTATACACATTTGACATCCAGCCTTATTTGGCAGCTAAGAGAGAAGAGAGAAGAGAGAGAGAGAAAAGAAGAATTTTGTTGCCGCCAATGCCAAGATTGCACCTTTCATTGTTCATCAGTAAGCACGTCATCAATCTTATTCCATGCATAACTACTTTAGCACCAATCCAGTCTAAGTGTTCCCTCCAAATCCAATCCATTGTTGTATGATTGCCATCTGCATACACAACACAATCTTATATTAGAAATGGTGAATGAATCACAATGTAGTTAATACCTTGTCTCAGTGTAAGGTCCATTGGCTGAGTTGTGATATGGCTAATGTGGATTTGGAGATATAATACTGGTGACTACCCGAGGCGTAGGGGTTAAGAGAAAATTAAAAAAATTGGACTAGTACCCCCATGACTGAGAGTGAACCTTCATTAGCGATAGAATGGAAAAAGATAAGGAATAAGAAAGACGGAGAAAAAGAAACAACAGCAACGTCGATAAAATTGATGTCAAAGACAAAAATGAACAAAATAAAAGAATTGATTGTAGAAATGTTCAAGGGAAAGAAATTAATTGATGCACCAAATAGGAATGCTAGTGGGTCCTTCCCAAAGTAGGCTCATGCACTCAATGCCGTGACAATCCCACATTTGAAGAGTCCGTAGGATCTAGATATTTCATTTGGAAGCAAGAGTTAAATTCTTAACCACAAGAGTTTACCAAAAAGAAAACAATGCATCAACCAAAATATGAAGTATTAATACAACTGGTAATGAGGTGAAAAGTGGAGGAAGAAGGATGGAGAGAAGAGAATGGAATGGAGTCTTAAGAAAAAGGTGGTGTACAAACCCTTGTGTATTAATGGTTAATGTGACTTAGTAGATCTCATTCCAAATCTGGCCTCAAAACACCACATCCAGTGACTTCGCATTAATACATTTGGCTAATCCATCCACTTGAAGTAACAAGAATGCTTCCACCAAAGAGTCACCACCATTTCTATGAAATGAAAAAGGAGAAGATAGGAAGCGAGGAAGGGCCTTAGTTAGAGGGAAAATTTTTATTTACTTNGTTTTGCATGAGAACCACACCATGCAAAGACTTATTATTTTTATTAGCTCAGCTTCCCGATAATGGAGTAGCATCAAAATGGTATGGAAGACTCAAGAAGAAAAAATCCAAGCACCCAAGAGAATGGCCAGCACAAATGCATCAAGTTCCCTTGAAGCCACACCCTTTTCAGTCCTTGAGTCCTTCCTTAGTTTGAGAAATACTCAATCACCAATTCATTGATAGTTCTTATTATTTAAGTAAGGGACTATACATTTTGAAGCCAAGAGAGACCATAGAAATTCATGGATGCATGGATGACGTGGACTCATTGCCTGTTATATCAAAAGAACCATACCTTAGTATCAACATCATAACTCAAAGGTAAAAACCAAATAGTAGCAATCAATAGAATACAGTTCATACCACCATCAGGAGTACTTATTAGGTGAAAAACCTTAGCAAACAAAAAAATATACATACAAAGAAATAAAAGAGTATAAACGATGTTGCAAAACAAAAACAAGAAAAGTTAAAGAAATTTGTAAAACAAAAATGTGTAAAACAAAAACTTAAAAAGGAACTGAGGGCTTCAAATGATCAGCATTGGTGGCCATCTCTCGTATGACTAAATTGAAAGGGAGAGATCCAAAATAGTGAGTGAGGTCATCCTCTCTCAAAGATATTATGTGCACTAGCTATTCTAAGTTCATGGAAGGGTTTGATTTGTTGTACATTGACCAATAATCTCTTATCGAGGCTTTCAGGTTTGTATATGCCCCTTGCTCCTAAGGGAAAGGTTCTATGAATGATGTAAGGCCCTTCCCGTAATGTTTGAAATTTTGTGCGTTGGGGCACATGTGTGGGGTTCTAATGAAAGACCTTATCTTCTAGTTGGTCCTTAACCTTTTAGATTTTTAAGTCATGATGTTATTTGTTATGTGCCTTGTGCAACTCATTTGATGACAAGGCAATCAATCAGTTTTGGTCTAGCACGTTTAGAGTTGCCAATATTTGTTTTTGTGCTAGATCAAGGTCAAGGTGGAGGTCACATGCCATGGATAGTGTACGAAGCTCAGTTTGAATTAGGAGCTTTAGAGGTTTTTCGTATACTAACTCATAGGAAGAGTAGCCTGTAGGAAGTTTCCAAGGGGAGTGGTATGCCCAGAGAGCATCATTCAGCTTAGTGCTCCAATCTCGCCTATATTTGCTAATTGTCCTTGTTAATATTTTAGTAATCTCCCAATTAGTGACCTTGTCTTGTCCATTAGCTTGGGGGTGATAAGGTGTAGTCAATTTATGTTCAACCCTTAAGCATTGCATCAATTTCTAAAAGGTTGCACCCATGAAGTGTGTTCCATTATCTGAGATAAGTGCATGCAGCACACCAAACCTATTTACAACATGTTTTTGTACAAATTGTGTAGCTATAGATGATGTGCAATCTGTTACAGTAGCTGCTTCAACCCATTTTCTTAGATAGTTAACAGCAACAATGATATAAGCATTTCCATTGGACATCAGTGTAATGGGTCCCATAAAATCCATTCCCCAAATGTCGAAGGGTTCCAAAGGTTGAATCCATTGTTGCGGATCCTCCATTATAGCAGTCATTCCTCCATCATGTTGATAACACTCACAGGATTGGAGAAATTGATAGGCATCCTAGAATAGTGTTGGCCAGTAATATCCTACAAGCAGGATCTTAATAGCCATTCATCTTCCTGCATAGTGACCCCCCATAAGGACCCTCATGAGGATCTTGGATAACACTTTGTTGGTCCACATTGGGCACACACCATCGAACCAAGCCATCAGGACAGACTTTGTAAAGTTATCCGTCGATCTCCATGAAGTACTTGGCTCTGTGAAGAAACTATTGTTTCTTCCTAAAGTTCAACTTCTATGGTGTTTGTTGGGAAAGGAGATAGGTAAGAATGCTACTATACTAATTTGTTCCCATGGGTTGGTTATTCACTACACCAACAAAGAGGGCTTCATTTGGAAAATGATTAGATATGGTGTATTCATCCTCTTTGCTATCCCAGTGCAACCAAGATAAGTGATCTGCAACTACGATCTTGGTGCCCTTTTGATCTATCAGCATTAGATCGAACTCCTATAGGATTATCAACCAATGTATAATACAAGGGCTAACCATTGACTTGTTCATGAGGAACCTAATTGCACTATGATCCATATGAATGTACACTTTGTAGCCTAACACATAGTGCCTAAACTTTTCTAGTGCAAACACTACAGCCATTTATTCTTTTTCTGTAGTTGTGTAGTTAAGTTGTGCACCAATGATACTCTTACTTGCACAATAGATGTAATAAGGACATTTATGGTCATCTAATTGTGTAAGTATGGCTCCTAAGGCATAATTGGATGCATCAGTTATTATATGGAATGATCTATATTAGTCAGGGGCTTGTAGAATGGGAGTTTCTACAAGCCTTTGTTTCATAGTTTGGAATGCTCAATCACATTCCCTAATCCATTCGAATGGTTCATCCTTCTACGTTAGTTCTACCAATGGTTTGGCAATCTTGGAGAAGTTCTTAATGAATCTCCTATAGTAGCTGGTGTGTTCAAGGAATTACCAAATTTCTTTCATAGTTTCTAGTTGTCAGGTGATTCCTTGGATGACCCTAAATTTTTCTAGGTCTACTTCTATTCTTGAATGTGAAATCTTATGCCCAAGTACTATGCACTCTTGGACCTTCAAATGGATTTTCTACTAGTTGAGTCTTAGGCTGGTTTCTACACATTATTTTAGCACTTACTTTAATCGGTCTAGGACTTGATCAAAGCTTGTCCCATAAGTGGAGAAGTCATCCATGAAGACTTCTACTCCGTTCCCTATCTCTGTTGGAATATTCTTAGAACTAAATGTTGAAACGTGGCAGGAGCATTGCACAAGCCAAATGGCATTTTTTTATATGCAAACATTTCCCAAGGACTGGTGAAGGTTGTTTTGGCTTGATCTTCTGGTGATATCCGTATTTGGTTATATCCACTATACCCATCCAGAAAACTATAATAGCGATGCCCTGCTATGGTGTCTAAGACTTGGTCAATGAATGGAAATGGGAAATGATCCTTGAATGTTGCCATGTTTAGCAGCCTAAAATCTATACACACCCTCCATTTGCATCCCTTTTTAGGCATGATCACCATAGGGCTAACCCATTCACTATCAACAATGAGATATATGAACCCAGCCTTAAGAAGCTATTCTATTTCTTCTTTACTATTTGTTTCAATTTTGGGTTCAATCTCCTCTGCAATTGTTTTCTAGGTTTTATGGAGGGGTCTGTGTAAATCCTATGCTAGCATATCCTAGGGTCTATTCCAAGTAACTCGGGGTATGACTAGGCAAAGGCTTTTGACCACTTGTTTATCACTTTCAGCAGTCTTTCTTTTTGTTTGGGAAAAAGTTTTGCATTGATGATTACTAGTTTTTCATTTTCAAGGGCCATATACTCTAGACTAGTGGGCAATGGTTTCAAATCAAGGGGTTCTTGTTTAAATCTCTCAAGAATTTTCAAGTTCCCCCAGTTGATGTTTTTGAGGTTAAGGTTGGAAAGTTGACAACAAACTTGCTCCAGTGTGTCTATGCTTTCAATGTAAGCACTAGTTATTCCCTTAGTTAATTCCATGCATGTTAGTGAATTGCTCTCTAGGTTAGACATTAGCCACAAGATGTCTTCCTATCATGTGGCTATTGCATATAGGCACTTTTTTATATTAATGTCTTGTGCATACCAGTTGCATGCAAGCAATGCTAAACTTTGCATAACCCATGATTTCTACATGCAATGGCACCCTGTGTCACTATATGCGATGCATGAAATTTTTTCTTCTTGATCTTTCCAAAAGTGTTCTTCTTGGATATTTCTAGGGAAAGATCATAGATTCCTAGACGTGCATCTATAGTACTTAGCCATGCTCTTCCCATTATTATTGGGAAGTCTCCCTTACCATTGTTTACTTGTATCACTTGGAAATCAGCTGGATACGACCAACCACATACAGTGGTAACGATGTCCTCCACAAGTCCCATGGCAATAGTGATTGATTGGTTGGCTAGCTCTATTCTAATGTTACTCTTCCTTAATGGAGTAGGTTCTAGGCTTTATACATCTCTTGTGATATTAGGTTGACTTAGGAACCTGAGTCCAGAAGAGCTTTGCATGGTTCATTCCCAGTGACTTGGAGATAAATGAGAGGACTTCCAAGGTCAGAGAATTTCTTGGGAAGGTGGCCTACCTTAATCTAGTTAGTAATAGCATGTGTTAACATAACTATGTGCATTAAGCTTGATTTTTGGGTTGAAGGAGGTTATGAAGCTTTACTTTGTAGGGAGGTGTTCAGATGTTCAATCGCTTGTGATGGTGAGGGCTTGGTTGGATTGTTGGTTCTAAAGAAAGATATTTTCTACATAAAGTTGTCAAAACCAACTATGGTTTGAGGACCCACAACCCTCATGACATTGGATGGCTACGGTTGAGGGGGGAGTGCCCCTTGCATTGCTGGAGTGGTTGGTAATGGGGCTATCGATGTGAGAGTGGCAGATGGATTTGGAGGATGGTATGCATGTGTTGTGTCTCTCCTAGGATAAGGAGTCCTATAATACTCCCAAGCTTGGTAGTGATGTCGTGGTGTCACATGACCAACAAAGTTAGGTGGAGAGACTAGCTGCTACATATAATAGCCATATGGATCTGGTTGCCGGTAAGGATATTGTTGCCTTAGCAGTGGCATCCCCCATGACTGTGGGTATTGCTACTACTAGTGTTGCTCCATATATTTTGGTGGAGTTCCACCCAGATAATACATTAAGGGTTGGTGGAACTGCCTTGGGTTACCTTGGGGATAAGGTAACCGTCAGGGTGTTTGTCGTTTGTTAAGTCCTGGGTTGAGTGCATATATCCCAGACTCTTGCAGATGTGAGATTATTAGGCAATATCCCTTAGGATGGTCATACTAGCATATCTCACATCCATCATAATTATCTATATCCAACTCCACAACCTCTTTAGTGATAACCATTTTACCCTTACCTTTGTTATGTGCATGGTCCAAATCCCTCTTCTTCTTTTTATCACAATCACTACCTCGCTCCTTAAACTCCTTTACGATTTTTAGAACGGTTTCAAATCTACTATTTAAGGAGTCCCACATTTGATCTACCTTAGCTAACACTTCTATTATTAATTTTTGGAGAGGCAAGGTTTTTGTATTCACCATCTCTTCAAGTGATGACTCATCCTCCTCCTCACAAAATCTTACTTCCCTTTTTCGAAGGGAAGGATCGCGATTGTACTCTTCCATGCTTTCTCTCTTACATAGCTTTCCTTCTTCCTTAGCTACTTGCTCCAGAAATCTATGGATCTGATGGGACCTAAGCTCTGATAATCTCCCTTGGGCATATGTTTCAAGGGTTCTCCTGGTTTCATGCCTATGTCCATCTACAAGATGGCATAGTTGATCCTATTGCGAGTAACCATGGCCTGGCCAACGATGTAACAGTGTATAATAACAGTGCATGGAAGCATCTAAGGATTCATGATTTTCTTGCTTCCATCCTTTTATTTGTTTTCACAGGTTGGACACCTTGGAGTACATTTGATACTTATTGTTAAACAGTTCTAGCATCGTACTCCACCTCCTAATGGTTTCTAGTTCTAAGAACCGATACCAGCTTTTCGCTTCCTTTACCAGTGTCCTTGGAAACAACTTTATTTTTTGCCACTTGTTTTCTATATTCTTCAACGCACATGCATCTTGCAAAGCCTTTAAGTGGTTCTGAGGATTAGCATTGTATCCCCCCTCAAATCATGGGATGTTATTCATGTCTAATCTCTTAATCTTGTTATCTTTTTGGTGCCTTGTAGGAATTCTCATAGCCTTCATAATGTCTAACATGCTTCAGGTTGCAAGTAGGGGTTCTTCGTGGTCATTTCTCTCATAGCGTGTATGATGTCTATGTAGTTCCCTACTTTCCCTTCTTCCATGCCTTGATTCTCTAGAGTGCCCTCGTCCTCACTCTCGACTCTCTCTTCGAGGTCTCTCATTTTGCTTACCCTTATCCTCATGGTTAGGTTCCTTATGACTACATCATGATGTTGAAGGAGAGGGTGAATCTGATAATGAAGGTGAAGAAGAAGGAGAACCATCACCATGACGATGTTTCCTACCTTCCCTTCAGTGGTCTCGGTCCCAATCATGATGATGATTAGAATGCTCATCCTTATCATGTGTTTGTGTTCCCTTGTTGAACACTTGGTGTTCATGGGGATCAGAACCATGGTTATGAATTGTGGAGCACAGGTTCTAATACACCACCTCTGGACTATCGTTAGGAGGAGGAACATCGTTTTGTGGAGAACCTATGAAAATAGGTTCACCACCCTTAATTTTTCTTATGACGGCCGAAGCATTATGGGGGCCTTTTCCCTTCAACAATGTGTTGTAACTCTCCTGTCGCAAGTCCCTTTGACGTTGCGCTTTTGTGGGATGGTGATCCCTTGTGTCAAAACTACATGCAACATACTCTGTGTATAATTGTGACATGTCTATTCGTGCAAGGACATGAAGGAGCATGTTGGGGGCTACTCTGTCTAAAGGAAACACTATGTTACCCTCTAAGTCTCTCTAATGCAGTTGCTCATCTTGATGGAAAATAAAAGTAAAGTCAGGTATATACTCATCGAAATGAGTATATATCAGCTGGAATTGTTGAGAAACTGGTAGATCTAGGTTATGTGTGTTGTGCCACTGATTGCCTCTAGTGTTGTTCCTAGGTGATGAGGTGCTCTTATTCAAAGAAGAAGACATTTTAGTCTTGTTCAGTGTGTAGTTTACTGTTATGTTATTTTTCTCTTGATTAACCCTAAGGGTTCGTTTTAAGCTTCCCAACAATGTGGATGATTTCCTATGTTCTACGTAGTGCACAAACAACTAAGTCCCTAACAATGGTGCCAATGATGAGTGGCAAGGTACCCCTACACTCAACCATATGAATATGAACGTTTCACATGTGATCTAGTCAAACTCCAAGGACTAAGTGCTTATGCGCCTTAATGGAATACTTAAGGCTAATCAATCGTTGTCCTCCCAGACTTACTTGTATTTTCATGGTTGTATAGTTAAGTAAGTTTGAGGTATGTGATTTTTATGTCTTTTATCGTTTTAATGGCTTGTGCTAATAGGGAGAGGATGAAGAGACTAAGTGACTAACTTATATTAGCTATTCCCTAACTAAGTTCTAATTATCCTAGCACCAATATCCATTCCCACTTACCACACACACCTTGAACCAGTGTAACACTACTGGGATTACCAAATGCTATTTGTTACTGGGTTACCAAGTGTTACACACGTGCTCGAAGCGGTTGTACTGAATGCACTTAACTAGGAGAGTCAAGGGTTAAGAGAGATTTAATTAACTAAGGAAGCATTTAAACAATTAACAATAATTAAATCCTATTTAGCTTAGTCCATATGCTGCAAGCTTTATCAAAAGGTTCATCTTTATTTCCATACACAAATGTATGCTCAAGTACAATTTTCTTGAATAAAGACCTATTCACTTTGAGACTACTACTGCAAGCATATGGAAATTATTCTAACTTTGGAATGGGAAAACTACTATGGTTTGGCTAAGGTCTAGATCTAGATGGAGAAACAAGGGAAAGCTGCCTCTTATTTATAGAACTGGTGATGGGCTACGATATCATGTACGCAATATCATAGGGGCCGACGCAATATCGTGTACATGATATCGTGGCTGATGCGATATCGTGGCTCATCAGATGTAATAGATAAGGAGATGAAGCTTCATTTTTGGGGCTTTTTATTTGGCAAGCTTA
This sequence comes from Gnetum montanum, assembly GCA_015680685.1. Classification (NCBI taxonomy): domain Eukaryota; kingdom Viridiplantae; phylum Streptophyta; class Gnetopsida; order Gnetales; family Gnetaceae; genus Gnetum; species Gnetum montanum. Next base: position 529 of record MNCI01016162.1, on the reverse strand, counting down.
GAATCCTTCTTAAGGGTGATCTTATGTTAGATAAGAATGAGGTTTAGACTAGACATGTCATTGTATCTCCCATGTGAAGTTGATAGATTTTTTGCTAAGTGTTTTTAGGATGGATTCTTTAATAACATCAAGGCAATCTGTTCACAATTGTAAGGTCTTTTCTTCATTTTGGTGATTTGTTATGGTAATCTCTAGGAAGAGAGATGAGAAGAAAATTATTGGTTTGTATCCCTTGGAGGGAAATCTTAAAGATTAGATTAGGCCTTACCTTGATTGGCTATAGCTAGGGTAGATTACCTTTAGACCTAGAATGAATAATTTTAGGATTGGGGGCTTTGCTGTTTCTTGGTGGATTTTGGCTTCTCTCATTTTTTTTCTTTTCTTTGAGATTTAGGGTGGAAATTGGTAGGCATTATGAACATAGCATGATGGCATTGTTAGTGTAGGTTAGTGACTAGCATGTGTAGTGTGGTGCTAGTAGTAACTATAGTGCTATGGCATGTAACAACCATCTTTTTTAAAATTTTTA
>MNCI01016161.1:0-27618 GCA_015680685.1 Gnetum montanum | reverse complement strand
AACCTTCCGAATATAGGGCCAAAAGTTGCTCACATGTCCACTTTCCCCGATGCTGATGCACAAAGAGTTTGGTTGGATGGGACATATGGCAAAGAGGACAAGACATATGGAGAGTTGACACTAGAAGAAAAGATATACTTCAAGATTTCCACTTATCACATCTTCCAGATGAGAGGATTAAAAATAATCTCAACATATGCAGTAAGAGGATGTGTGATATTGATGGGAAAGACTAATGCTAACCTTCCTCATCTATATCTCATGGAGATCTTGAGACGGTTTGAAGAACACAAGACAGGGAAGCTCATGTTACGCTTCCCTTGTCTCATTAGGAAGCTATGCCAATGTGCTAGTATTCTAGGGTACACAAATGACATTCCTAGAAGAGCCCAAAATGCTTCATTTTCCAAACTACTAAAGCCACCAACCCTAAGAACAAGTGTTAGTGAGACATTGGAGCCAGTGCAAGAACAAATGATGGGGCCCACTACAACTCAAACTACAAGGCCTAGCCAACTCCCAAGCACAGGGCCCAATCAACAATAAGTAGGGCCTAACACAAGCCAGCAAGATCAACCGTCACCACCGTCGCAGGATTATCGACCATTGATGAGCCATCTTAGGGCCATCGCTAAGATGGTCAATTGGGGAAGTTCTAATGATGCTAATATTTTCCATTTCATTGATGACACCGTACGGCCCACAATTTCTATTGATCACACATGGGGTGAGGTGTCCATTCAAATAGGAGGAGGGGAGACTCATTTTCACAATATATTTTAGAAAACACTACATCTTTCCAGATGTAATTGGAAATTTTTGAAGAGGCCACAATGGTGGTCATGCAACACCAAGATGCAAAAAGAGTCATAAAACTGGTTATGGATCACATCAAAGAACCTTTCAATGTTCCTGTTATTCCACCAACCAATTTCACAAGAGCATGAGATGCTCAAACTCTAGTCGGTCCCTTAATGACTCCTATGGAGCATGAGGATGTTCTTGATCAATTTCTTTAGATAGGACAAGTAATGATGTCCTTGTTTGACATCCTGTAGGATGTCACAACTGTACTGACCTAAATCATTGGTGTAAGGCTAGAAGGGAAAACGAACACCAAAAGATCATCGGGGAGGCATAGATGACCTTGTCTTTGCTTGAGGGCAAGCTGGAAAAGGGAACAAAGGTAGAGTTCCTTGGATGGTTTGCATGCAAATCAACCAAGGACTTCCCCAAGCGTAAACTACGGCTTGCTCTAGGGTTATCATAACTGATGTTTTAAAACATAAATAGCAAGTATGAAATGTAAACAGAAACGCATGCAGAACTGGTATCATAATCAAAACATAAACGAAATGTAAATCATAGAGTAAAAAAAATAAATGGCTAGCAAAAAAAACTATATTGTATTGCTTAGACAAGATGTGCACTGGTCAAAGCATAGCTGCACTTGTGGATGGCAAGTCAAGCGCCGAGCCCTGGGTGATGTGATGTGATTTGTGACAGAAGTACTTGGATGTTAGGATTCAAGTGTAACCAAGCACCCAAGGATTGCTGGTTTGAGTTTCCTAAGTCATCCACTCCAAAATTGTCAACCCAGTTTATGTGAATTGACAGGGTATTTATACGGTTGGGCTGGGCTCGAGCATGGAATTCATGAATGGAATCAACAGCTAAGAGATGAGAGGAAAATAGATCAAGTGACACATGTCCAATGGACAGTTGTGCATGAGTTGGACATGTCTAGGCAAGCTATGTTCTTGACCAGGTTCATCGTATCTTACAACCTGTGGCTTACTCAAGCCCATAGAAGCACATACAATTTAGAACGTGTGGGCTTGGCAAGCTCACAAATGAAAATTTACAATGAAATGATGATGTACAACAAGGGAAATTGACCCAGGCTCGCTTGAAACTTCTAGATCTTTGATTTGACCACTGCAGGATGTTGATTCAAGTGGTTCCGTGGCTATTTGAGGCTTGTCTACTTGACCAGAATTTCCAGCATGAGTTGATTTTGTATCAACGTGACTTGAGCATGTGCATGCGACACTCAAGCTACACTCACACTACAGCGTGACTTCAGTGTGAATGAACAAAAACTTGCAATGTTTCACCAAATTTTGGAAATTTGAAGCCTGATTCTTGAAGTGCAAGGATTTCCTGATTGTGATTAACGAATTGAACCTAAAAGTGCCTTGTTTCGAGCTATTTATGGTAAGTCATGCTGTAGCATGACATGTAGCATGACATGACTCGAAAATAATGTATTTTGCTCGAAATTGTGATTTTGAAGCTTGATTCTTGAGTGCAACTACTATCTGGATATAGTTGATCCTAAGAGTGATCTAAAATCTAGAATTTAAGGCTGGATGTGACTTTTTTGGAACCACTTTGAGTAGGTCACATTGCACTCACACTGTAGCATGACATGTAGTGTGACATGTAGCATGACCTGTGAGATCTTTGAAAAAACTACAATTTTGAGCTGAATCTAGCATTTTAGAAGGTGGGACTGGAAGCTATCAAGGATGTGCTCTGAGGATGACTTGCATGTTGTAGATCAAATCATTTTGGCTCAGTTTTGAGACTCCAAGAGTTGCTCACGCTGTGGACAAGCTTCCAACTTAATGGGATGAGCAAGCTGGCTTGATTTAGCTAAGTGTGGTTTCCATGCCTTAGCCAAATTTTGCCTTCCAAAAGCTTGAAAGGGCTTGAGTCATTGTTGTTTCAAAGTGTTAGGCCAAAATTAGTGATGTTTCATTGGCACCTCTTTATTGACGTCTGGAGGAATCCACCGAAGAGGCATCGACAAAGAAGTGCAAAACACCATGAACAACCAAGATACCAAAAATTATCCATCAAACCCTTGGCTGGATGTCATCACTCCATTTTCAAAAGTACATGGGATTAAGAGAATGTGATTCAAGATGCAAGGGAATCGGTTGTGACTAGGGAAGCCAGGAGGTTAAGGGCTATCATTGCTGCCGGGATTGTGGGAGAGGAAGTGTTCTCACATGAATGAGCTACATCCTTGGTCCTTATCAATAGCCAATGTTCAATAAACTCAGAGACAAGACATAGGAGGTGCATTCTTTGGAGAAATGGGACTCTTATAGAATTTTTATGGGACTCGTTGTAAACAACCAAAGCCATGTGATGATGTGCAACATGATCTCTTTGAGACATAAGCATAACTATTTCCAAGACAATTACCCTCTCACCTGGGGCTTGTTGGAGTGCTTGCATTTTGCATTAAACAACCAAAGCTTGCTTTTGTGTTCCATGCTCATGTTGGAGTGCTTGCATTTTGCATCATGTACTGTGTACTTTGTTTTGCATCGCAACTGCTTAGAGAGTCATAGTGTGCAACAGTGTATCAAGAGTTTTGAACTGAGTGGAATGTATCCAGGGGTGTAATTGAATAGGACAATTGGGACATGATGGGGAAATAGGGGATATATCATGAGTTGGGAATGTACTTATGAATAGATTGATTAACCCAGTTACATGTGTCAAGAAGAATGTGATACCTTGTCGTTACGATGAAGTGCATCTATGTACGAATGCCTCAGGAGTGTCATCCTACAAACACAACTCTAAGAAGATAAGAAAAACACAAATGAATCAGTTAACTAAGCACTTTAAACCAAGAGATGGAGTCATTATGTGAAATTTTCAAAGCAAACAAAATTATGAACAACATCAGCTTCATTAGTGTCCATGAGACAAATTGTGCAGCAAGTCTTTGTGGAACATGTACAACGAATTACAGCAACATATCTTTTCAAGTTTTGGTCGTCAATGATGTTGCCAGTTATAGTCTTAGTGGACTACTGTTGATTAGTTTTATGTCATAACCCATTGGACTATGCCAGTTTAGCATCATAGAAGATGATGCATTGCTAATTTATAGTCATAGTGGACTATGAAGAGGCAAACCAATTTATAGTCTTAATGAACTCTACATGCAAGTTTCACGTCATGGCAGACAGATATGGCAATTTAGTGTCATACTAGGTGGAGCTCTATGGTGTCAGTTTAATGTCATGACTCAGGGACTTTTCTATGGTATCAATTTTAAGTCATGATGCTAGGACTTTTCTGTGGTATGAGTTTTAAGTCATGATGCTAGGACTTTTCTGTGGTATCAGTTTTAAGTCATGATGCCAATACTTTGATGTAACTCAAGTTTATCAAACATAGTATAGTTTTAGGTACAAGTGATTTGTAGGATTAGCAAACTTGTTCCCATCCATATCAGCAAGTTTGAATGCTCCATTATTGTATGCCTTGGTGACTAAGTAAGGCCCTTCATAGTTGACTGAGAATTTATCTGAGTGTTCACGTATGGCTTTAAGGACTATGTCTCCTTCTTTGATTGGGCTCTTGTGCAGATCATGTTTGTGTCGTTGCCACTATTGTTTCTGGTACCATTCAATTTGATCAAGCATTCGCACACGTTCCTCCGAGTCAAGGTTAGCGATGCATAGTTCATTGTTTTGACTTTCATTGAGGAGGCCAGAGAGAGCTATCTACAATAAGGGAACCTACAACTCTAAAGGTAAAATAGCTTTAGATCTGTATACAAGACTAAAGGGCTTTACCTATGGATGTTTGATGTGTCATTCTGTATGCCCATAATGCATAGACTAGTTGTTCATACCATCGTTTCTTGCTCTAATTTAGCATCTTTTTGAGCACCATGATGACAGTTTTGTTTGTAGCCTCCGCTTGATGATTGCTCTATGAGTAGTAAGGTGATGAAAATGCATGTTTAATGCCTAGACTTTCACAGAAGCCTTTAGTGTTTGCACTGCTGAACTGTGGCCCATTGTCGGTAATGATGGTCATTGGAATACCAAAACGGGTCACGATATTTTCTATTATGAAATTGCAAATGTGTTTTGAGGTGGTCTTCCCAAGGGGAATAGCTTCTACCCATTTTGTAAAATATTCAGTTGCAATGATAATAAAGCTATGTCCCATAGAGGAAAATGGTGTTATCGGTCCAATTAAGTCTAATCCCCATTTTTGGAATGGCCATGTGATTTGTGTTGTATGCAATTCATTAGGTGATACATGTATTAAATTACCATGCTTTTGGCAGATGTCACATGTTCTGACCTTGGAGATGCAATCATATTCCATGTGTGGCCAATAGTAGCCTAAGCACCTAATCTTTGTTGCCATGGCTTTAGGTGCAATGTGTCCTCCACAAAGTCCTTCGTGGACTTGTTCTATGATCATTTGACCATCAACGCTACTAACACACATCAACAAAATGCCTTAGTAGGATTTGTGACACAAGGTGTCTCCTATTAATGCATATTGTTGGGAGCATTTTCACACGGCGTCCTTTTGAGTTTTTGTCAAGTGTTGTGGTAGTTCACCTCTTAGAAGGTACTCTTTTATGTCATCGAACCATTCTAATGCGTGTGTTGTACTAAGGGATGCTATAGGAATTGCATCCAGAATGTTAATTATAGGTTCAGCACAACTTGTCATAGAGCTAGGTAATGCGAGGAACATTTCAGTGTCATGTTTAAGGCTAGTGTAGCAAGTGCGTCGGCCATTGTGTTTTTCCTTCTAGGGACATGTTATATATCCACTTCTACTAGTTGCCTAATCAAATGTTTGGTCAAATCACAATACGGTTGCAAATGGAGAGCTTTGCATGCGTAAACCTCAATGACTTGATTAATAACTAGCTGTGAATCACCTTGAACTACAAGATGTGAGATTCCTGAAGTTAATGTTGCTTAAAGACCTCGAAGAATACCTTCGTACTCTGCCATGTTATTGGTGCAAGGAAAGGTTAATCGGTAGGCAAAGGGTTGGATTTCTCCATAGGGGTATGTTAAAATGGCTGCAGCACTTCCTCCTTGGGAGGTTGAAGCTCCATCGAAATATATGATTGTCTCATAGTTGTTAGGTATGGTGTCAATACTATTAACATTTTCATCAGGGAATTTGGGATTAACTATTGCCTAATCATGTGTTGGCGAAACGGCTAATTGCATGACTATTGCTTGATCTTTTGTGGAGGATTGAGCAACATAGTGTAAGTCAAATTCCGCAATCATTGATTTCCACCTAGCTATCTTACTTGACTTGTAGATATTATTAGTAATGGCACGAAGTACATTATCCTTGCAAATGATGTAAACCTGATTATGAAAGAGATAATGTCATCATTTCTTCAAGGTGAAAATGAGAGCAAGGCATGATTTTCTATGTCATTGTATCATTGTTCATAAGTGATTAATGCGTGGCTTAGGTAATATACATGGATTTCGACTCCATCCTCACGTTTTTGACAAAGCATCAATGCAATGGAGGAATCGAAAGTTGCAAGGTAGATGTAGAAAGGTTTATCACTTTGTGGAGGATAAACAGTTGGTAGTTGAGCCAACTCTTATTTTATGTTCTCGAACGCTTCCTAGCATTGTTGAGTCCATTGGAAATGTACATTCTTTCATAATAGATGTTGCATGGGACTCAACGTATCCATCAACCTTTCAATAAAGCATCTAATGAATTGCAGTCTACCTTGGAGGCCACTTAGTTCGGTGAGCTTTCCTGGTGGTTGCACATTGGTTATTACTTTAAACTTATTGGGGTCTACCTATATCCCTGTTTCAGAGACTACGAAACCAAGAATTTTGCCCGTTTTGACGCCAAAAACACATTTCTTTGGATTGAGTCTAAGGTCATATTTGAGACAACATTTATGCACTAAGTCTAGATCTTTTGCATGTTGTTCAGTTGTTTTAGATTTGATTGCGATATCATCAACAGAATCATTGAGCAAATTGAGCATGTAATCACTAAATATATATGCCATTGCTTGTTGATATGTCGCTCCTACGTTGTTAAGGCCAAATGGCATCATAGTATAATAGAATGTACCCCAATGCATCATGAAAGTTGTTCTAAGTTGATGTTCTAAATTGATTCTTATTTGTTTGTATCTTGAAAATCCATCCATAAAGATCAATAGTGCATGCCCAGTAGTTGTGTCAATAAGTTGATCAATGCTAGGTAATGGGAAATCATCCTTTAGAGTGGCTGTGCTGAGGTCACGGAAGTCAATGCATATGCGTATACTACTATTCTTCTTGGGGACTACAACAATGTTTGATACCCAATCGGAATAGTCAACAGCCTGGATGAAACCATCTTGATAGAGTTTTGTGATTTCAACACAGATGGCCAATGCAATCTCGGGTCTTATCTTCCTTGCTTTTTGCTTCACCAGTTTAAGTTTTTCATCAAGAATAATATTGTGTTGGATTATCTGGGGATCTAGTCCTAGCATGTCAGTATATGACCATGTGAATGTTTTTATGTTATCTTTTAACACCTGAGTGATGTCACCTATGAGTTGCAAGTCTAGTAAGGCATTTAATTTCAATGTTCTAGTTTCTCCATTGATTGTGGTAATGGGGATTTCAACTAGAGGATCTTCAATGATATTATCAACTTCTAGATCTAGAGTTTTAGTCATGTTTTTAGACCAATCTGTCGTTTCTTAAGTAGAGGCTATTAAATTGGTATAGGTGGACAGATTTAAATCCAAGGATTCTGGGTTTATTGCTCTTTCTACCTCCCCGTATAGTCCATCGAGAGACAATGTTGAGAGGATATTCTTGGTGTCCATGTGCTTGCTCCTGCCAATTTAAAATAGAAGTAGAGTAAGAGACACCCTCCTAGCGAAGGAGTTACTAAATATAAGTGAACTATGTACTGACAAAAATTTGGAGATGTAGTGATAGTCATGGTAGTTTAAAGCCATGTCAATTTAAGGCCATACCAGGCCACATGGAAGTTTAAGGTCGTACCAGGTCACATGGCAATTTAAGGCCATACAGGGCCACATGTTGACTTGAGTGTATGTATCATTTTTAAATTTTGACTTTTAAATTTGAGAGTAAACAATAAGTTTAGGGATTTCAAAGTTTTATGAATTTTATGTACCAACATATAGCACAAATGAAAACAAATTTAAACAAATGAAGCAAATATAAAGTGAGAGAAAAATAAAGTAAAAAAAAAAGATAAAAATAGAATGCATTGGGTTTAAAAAGGAAATTTTGAAGTGGAGGAAGGGCATATGGTGCTAGCGTGACTTCTTGACTGTAGCGTGACTTAGGAGTGCAACGTGAGCTATGTCATCAGCGTGACTTGCCATTAATAGCATCAATGTGCACAAGGCAACATGAAGGACAAGGGCAGAGAAAAGGCAAGTTGGGATAAGGGGAAGAGGCAGGCAGATCTGGCATTCGTAGAGGAGAACGAAGAGCTTCTCCAGTGTCTTCCCCAAGCCAAGATTCCAACGTGGAAGAAGGATTTTCCTCCAGCAACGTTACCTAGGGTAATATTTTGTAGCTGTAATCTTGGAATCTTTGAGCTATGATTTTCTTGGGGTTTTTGAGATTGCAATTTTGGGTGAATACAAATTCAGGGTGTGAGTGCATGGGTAGGGTTCCTGGTGTTACGACCGTAAAATTTATGGCTTTCATGGCATTTTGGTTGCAAGGTTTTGGGCTTTCTTGGTGTGACTATCGGGGGAAAGCAAACTTGAACTTGGGATTTCTTTGTTCTGTAGAAATTTTTGATTTCTGAAAGCGACGCAACTTGTAATTTTTTAGGGTAGTGTTACTTGCGAATTTTTCTAGATTTCGGGGTAGGAATGAACAGTGTGACTTTGAATTTTTGGGCAAAATTTTTCTATTTTAGAGGGCAATGTGGCTTATAAAATTCTAGCCCCTGGGCAGGGTGGTGTGATTTGTAATTTTTGAGCATGCCCAGGGCAGTGTGACTACAAAAATTTTGGATCCTTAGAGGGGAAAGAATGGCCAGTATGATTGTAAATTTTCAATTTCACAGGGGTAGCGTGACTGCTAATTTTTGAATTTTTTGGGGAGCCCATCATGACTTGTTGGTGGCTTGCTTGCAGGGCCTAGTGTGACTTGGTTGTAGGGCCCAGTGTAACTTGGTTTTGGAGATGCTAAAGATACCCAACGTGAGCTGGAATGTGAAGATGTGCATTGCTACTTGATGTCATTTATTTGCCAATTTCATGTTTATATCATTTATTTGTTTTCTTGAGTGTTTATGTTTTGCATTTTTATGTGAATTTATCGTGGCATGAATTCCAATGTATCCCAGTGAGCGTCAGATACACTAAATAGATATTGGTTTTCTTGTCTCCTGGGGTGAAAATGTGCATTCCATGTGTTTGTTTATGTGATTTCTTGGCCTATGTGGTTTTGATCTATTGTTAGCACTAAATTTTTTTTCACTTACCTAATGTTTTTGGCTATGTGCAGGGGACCTAAACCTTCTCTTCTTGTGGTTGAACTTGTTGGGGTGCTTGCTTGGTTTGGCTCCTTTGGACCAAACACACCCCCCTATGACATGCACATCAGGCCCCATGTGATATGGTTCCACCCTAGTGTTAGTTTGTTTTTGTCCTTCATCTGGCAACATTTTAGTGTGGTTATATGGTCTCACCTGAGTGAACAGTTAGCTTGTGACATCATCGAGATAGTGTTGCCTGGGTCTACACAAGGCATGCTTGCTTTTATCACTAATATTGATGAGGGACTTTTCAGGGTTCCGGGAGGCTCTACCAAGGGTCCTAGATCTACATGTCCTTTGACTCGTGTGTGGGATCTACAATAGCAACACACATTTCCTAGCCCTCCGTGTACACACTCTACTTCAGAATCCACCTAGGATGGTATATAGGGTGGACAGGTATGCTCCTTTGTGTCTTGTTTAATTTTGATCCCTTTTTAAATTTCATGTCACATATAAATGCAAATGTTATTTTTCCTATGCAAGCACCGCCTTGATGAACATGGGATGCGCGATGATGATGGCGGGCTTACCTTAGTGTGCATGGCAATTTCTTCATGTTGCGGTGTTCGACCAGACCAAGGTGGCTCTTGTTAACTACCATAGGCATTTTTTGAGAGCCTTTGAGTATTGCCAAGTTTGTGGTTACTTACATGGGGAATGGTCTTCTAATGGGCCAACCTTCCCTCAAAAAATTTATCCTAGACCTATCCCACCTACACCATTTACCAATAGTAAATGACAATGCTCTAGTCTCCATTTTCGTTTCTTTTGTTGCCTTATCTTGTACTATGTTTTTAAATTTTTGCTCTATGTTTTCTCTTTACAGCAGCCATCCCTCCTGAAGAAGTCACTATTATAATGGTGCGCATTAAGGCCACCCTTTTCATGAATTTTGGGGAGGTGGAGTAGTCACAAAAGTGGTTGTAGAGGGGAGCCCTTGAGCTGATCATTAGTCGTCTTACCTGGGCAACTCTAATGGACTTTCTTTCAGCTTTGACTCCTAGCATTCTGGCCACTGAGATAGTCACTATTGTAGATTCTTTCAATAGTGATGCTTCCCACTTTAGCACGTAGGTCCAAGGGGTTAGGGTATCTTTTCACTTGACCACGGAATTTCTCTCTGATCTTTTTAGCATGTCCATGGATGGTGCCATGATGTCTATAAACAAAGTAGCAAAAGATGACCAGGTCATAAGAGAGTTGGAGGAGTGGTTAGGCATGCCTCGGGGTCACAAAGGTTTTGCTATGCAAGACGACACCTGGTCAATGGAAATGAACTTTCTATATCCTCTCTTCTAGGCACAGGAGTTTCCCAAATCTCTCTCTCAAGGGAGAAACCTTGGGATTGAGACCACACATGTCATACGTGCCATTTTAGAGATAGGAAGGCACTACAACTAGGCACAGTTTCTTGTATCTGGTCTTCGTGGGGAGATCATCAGGTTACGTTCCAATGTCCATGCTAAATCTCATTTTACTTTTTCTTTCTTTACGGGGTATTTACGTAGGTTCGCTGAGTTCCTAGTGGTTTATGATGATAACCACTATGTTTTGAGGGACCATTCGCAATTATTCCGTCCTTGTATTCACAACCTATTTAGCACCACTAGATCTCAAGATCCATTGGAGGACATTGAGGAATTGGTATCAGTTACTAGTGGAGGTGCAGCTAGCCGTTCCCATCATTCCCATGATAATTTAGGATTGGAACCACCTGGGATATGCATGTTTGTGAAAAGGGCCAAACATTTTATCGACAAGACCGTTGGGAAGTTCAAGATGAAGGTGAAGAGGAAGGAATGCCCAAGGGAGCCNAACATTTGATCGACAAGACCGTTGGGAAGTTCAAGATGAAGGTGAAGAGGAAGGAATGCCCAAGGGAGCCTGCTTCGGATGCAATACTACCAAGGGCAAAGAATATTTAGTTTGTACTGCTAGTGGAAGGTAAGTATTTCATTTTATTCTTATTAATTTATTTATTGTGACATTTTAATGTATATGTACCCTATGTCATACTAACATTAGAATGTTGGTATTATCAGAGGTGAGTCCAGAGAGAGAGAGGGAGACTTTGGCCCCAATGGCCAATCCCGAAGTGATTTTCACAGGACCGGAAGAAGAAGTGAAGGAAAGAGAAGAAACAATTGAAGAATCTCCTACCTTGCAAGAGGTGGATGTGACAAACATCATGGATATGAGGCTTGCAGAGGCTTTGGATGCACTCAGGTGACCCAGTGAGGTGATGAAAGAGATGTCCTTGATGGCGTCTTCAATGGATCATTGCAGCTTGGTGATCTGCCCAAGCTAAATAGCAAAGGGCCTTTTGGTACATTTCTTTTAGCACAATCCATGTTTTTGTACCTTTTAATTTTCATGCTTTTTTTTTTAATTTTCTTGATTGTTTCTGGCATCATAGGTAAATGCTGAGACTTCTAAGGCACATGCATCTCAGGCAGAGATATCAGGAACACAAGTTCCAATCGAAGTGACCTCTGCAGCTTGTCCCACACCTACTGACTAGCTAAGGCCATGGCCTGAGATGCCTAGTAAGATAGACTTTATTAAAGACATAGTCAATGATGTGGTTACTCTCTTACAAGAAGCTCATCTAGAACTAGGTATGTGTGTTTTATGTATTACGCTAAGTGTTTGGGTTTATTGTGCTTCTTGGCGTTCATTGATTATAATTGATTCCTATATGCAATACTTACAACTACAGGCGCCAAGCTTTAGTGGGATCCTTTGAAGCTACTCACATTGATTCTCTCCCTGAACCACCAAGGAATATTGAGCAAGTCCCAAGGAATGTGTATGATGTAGTTTCTGGTTGTGTCGTATAAAACGCCAAGTCTCTTTGGACTTGTAGACGTTCGGTTGAGTACTTATGGGACGAGGTGCATTCATTGAAAGAAGCACTAGCAAAGGAGAAAGAGAAGAGTAGGGATCTCCAATCTCATTATGATCTTTCTACTGCTAGACTATCCGGTGATAGAACTTGGCACACATCTGAAATCACCTACACACGTTATTGGATGGTTTTAAAAAGCAAAGTGCAGGAGACACGAGACTTAGTAGAAAAAAGGACATAGATAGATTTTTTGAATAGGAAATGTCAAGATTGAAAATCCTTTGCTACCAAAGTACAAAAATGGGGCCAAGACCAAAAGGACCACAAGCATCAATACAAGAAATGGTTGAAGGAGAAGTCAATTGAACATCACTGAATCGAGATGTTCATTGATGGGTTAGGTTTGCGGTCTTCTTATGATAAGTTTGCTGAGTGCACCGAGATGGAGGGATCTCCTGAGAGAACAATTACCACCATCTCTAGGGAGGCTGTGATATGTGTGTTCTCTTTTGAGCATCCTACTTGGACCTCCGTGGACAAGGGCAAAACACTCACTGGCATTGATCTTGGCTTGGAGGAGGATTGGAAAAATGTGCCCAAGAAGGAGATTCTACGGCATTTGGAGACCAACTTGGGGCCTTCCTCACTTGTGAGTGTTTTATTGTGGCATTCATTTTTGTATGGTTTTTTTGTTTTCATTGTTAGTATTACTGTATTTCTAATTTTTTGTGTTCACGATTTTCTTTATTACTCTTACCTATTTTGTTTTGTTTTCTGTTTTCTGTTATAGGGACATGTTAATGATGGAGTTGGCCCCAGTGGAGTGAGAGCGAATGATGAAGAGGATCTTGGGGAGCAATCCCCTCTATGAGCTTATCATTAATTAGATTTTAGCTACTAAATGTTTTTGAGAGATTTTTTTTGTTTTTTTTGGATTTTTGATGGAAATGTATGGTTGAAAAATGTAATAACATGGACCTAGTTATGGCATAACGTGTTGGAATTTTACAACCATATTGACTCATCATTATATTTTTTTTATTTTTTCGTTTTCTCTTTTTATTTACCTTTTCAAGTATTATAGTGAACATATGCGTGTAACTAACTATAAAATGGAGGAACGAATTGTGAATCAATACTTGTAAAATAGGAAAGTAACATTGAAGTCATAAATTAAGGTTGTAACTTGTATCATTTGAATGAGAATTTGACATAATATAGTGAATGTTTGTAAACTTGTAACGTACTGAATCCTAGTTTAAAGCCATTTTGGGCTCTTCACACTAGTTTAGAGTCATGGTGGATTGTTGCCTCTGTTGCTAAGGAAAGGAAGATTGCCAATTTTATGCCATGGTGGGCCAAAAGCAATAACAGTTTTAGAAAGCTTTTAAAAGGAACCAGCCATTTTTGACTGTGGCTAGTTTAATGTCATTGCGGATGTTCATTGGTAGTTTAACATCGTACTGGACAATTGGTAGTTTAACGTCATTTCGGACATGTAGTAGTTTAACATCATTTCAGACATGTGGTAGTTTAATGTCATTTTGAACATGTGGTAATTTAACGTCATTTCGAACATGTGGTAATTTCGTTCTAGTTGTTAAGTTGCCTCTTGATCTTTTGTAGCTTAACATGTGGGTTTGGGCATGTATGTATGATTTTATACTTACCTTCCCCTTCATTGGTGATATCAAAGGGTAATTTCAACCAAGAGGCATCAATAGGAATGGCTCCTATGTTTGCATCCTCTTGTGTTTCTTCAGTCCTAGTAGGGTTGTGAGTTAACGTTGGGTTCACCTCTTGGTGTTTGCTCATAGTTTCTTGCTTAGGTTCAATGAACTCAATCTTTGATTCTTGATCTACTCCAGGGTGTGAGGAAGTGGATGGTACTATTTTGTCCCCATGTATTATGATTTCACCACCCTCATAAGGTAGGTGGATCTCCTAATGGATTGGTGAAGATATAGCTTTAAGTTGAGCTAGCCAAGGACATCCTAAGATCATATTAAACCCTAGCATTTCATCAACCACTATAAATTCAACCGATGTGAGGAATTGGTTTCCAACTATGAAATCTAAGGTAACCATACCTTTCACCCCAACCCAGGAACCATTGAAGGATTTTAGGAAAGAAGTTGTAGTGGACTGTATTTTTTCAGTAAGCCCCAATTTTTTGATGATGGGAAAAGGTATTACATTTGTTGTCGCGCCGTCATCAACATGCACCCTACGTATCTTGAAATGAGTAACCTGTATCATTATGAACATAGGGGCATTAGTGACTTCTCCTATTTTCTCATCTAGTTTAATGTCCTTGGCATGAAACTCTAGGGACGTGGTCCTTGATTCCTGAAGTTGCAGGGACAATACTGCATAAATGGATGGTTCATCTATAGGAAGGTCCTCACTAACAAGGATCGAAGTCAGCATCCATACAAGAGCTTCCCAATGTATTGATGAAGTCATTACTAGGTCGTATAGACTTAGAGAAGTATTCTTTTTTTTAAGGCTTGTGTAACCTGGGTTTTACACGCTTGCTAGGTATTTACCATTTGGGACATTCTTATCTGTAGATATTTGGTCCATTTAACCCAGCATTCATATTTCTCGTGGAGGAATTTTTGCATTAGTAACTAAGGATGCTGGGTTCAGGACACAACCCATGACATTATCCTTGTTTTGATGACTCGTAGTAGGCTCATTAACAGATGGACCCATAGGAACAATGTTTAGCAGTGTAGGCTTTGGTGGTCCTAATTTGTGCTGACTGTTTTCTCTTTCTAGACACTCTCTTATTAACCTATCAGCAAGATGTTCTTGTAGAGGTTGTGAAGGAGTAGATATGGGTGGTGTGCCAAGGTGTTTTGGCACTCAAATCACAAAGGAAACAGGTTTATTTTTGGACAATATGGTCATCGTGGCAATGAAAGGAGGTATGTGGATAACGAACGGTTTCTTTGGTGCGTGAGATCCATGCATGGTGAAAGGGGTTTGAGGAGATGTTGGGGTAGGTATGCTTTCTGAAGGTTTGCGAATCACAAAAGGTTTTCGCAGGATGTCTTGTCTATTATCCACATGGATAGTATTAATCACATATGGTGCTTCACTAGGATTAAGAGGATCCTTGTAGACCCCCATGGGCTGGTTTTGAGGTCTTATTAGGCTTGCCTCATTGAATACTACTTCACCCCTGTCTATCATGTGTTGTATATCCTGTTTCAAGGTGAAACAGTAATCAGTTCCATGACCGGATTGTTGGCGATACTCGCAAAACCTATCCAACCTAGAACCTCTTGGAATGGGCGGTTCATTAGTGGTTGCCAAGGTTGGGTTTTTGGCCAATTCATAGAATCTATCATGTTTTTGAGATGCTATGGGAGACATTTTTTTATGTTTAATTAGCTCGGCCTTTAGAAGCTGATCAAGCAATTGTGAAGGTTTCATGGGCAAGGGTGTGTATTGAGCAGGGTCTTTTCTTTTGAATGTACGGGTGTGGCCCATGTTGGTGTTCCTATTTGAGGAAGTTTTAGGTGTAGGCGTAGGTGTTTTTCTTTTATAGTCGTTTGGGATAGCGGGTTGTTTTTCCTTTTTTCCTGGATGGTTAGATCAGGATGTCTCATCCACTGCTGCTACCGTTGTCTTGGATTTATCTTTCCTTGTATGATAGCTCCTAAAGGTCAAGTAGGCTGGATCATTGCTTATTTGTGCAGCCTCTTCTATGTCTTTAATTTTCACAAATTCTTGGCTCAAGGTACGGGGTTTTAAATAGTAAATTTTTGACTTAATAAAGTCATTCACGGCTGCCTTAAGGATGGTAAGTAGATACGTTTCAGGAATAGTCTCATGAAGTTCATTTAAGGCTGCACTCCACCTTTGGATAAATTTTTGTGCTAGCTCTAATGGTGCCTGTTTAATTTTAATTAAGCTATCGAGTGTGGCTTCAGGCTTTAGATTGTATTTGAAATGGATGACAAATTAGTGTAGCAGGTCCTCTAGAGAAGATATGGAGTTGCGGGGCAAGGCTCAGTACTAGTCTAAAGCTTTTCCAATTAAGGACATGGAAAACACACGAAAAATCACATGAGGCCATGCCTAAAGAAGTAGACATTCTATTCGAAATGTTACTAGGTGAGCGTTTGGGTCCCCTTCTCCATTATACTTAGTAAGCTAGGGTAATGAAACTCCCTTTGGTAAGGTTAGCAGTGGGACTGAGGGGTTGATTGGATCATCTTGATAGAAGTCTAGTACCTTGACTTCCTCAGTGTTCATATTTTTAAGGCATTTTAATTATTTCGCTAACGAATGCATCATTTTTTTCGTGTCAACCCATTCTTGGGTGGTAGGCAGACCAGCCGTTTGAGCTAGCAGTGGTTGGTAATGACTTGATTGTGGCATTGTTTGTGGAAAGAGAGATTGTTTAATGGTTGTTTACTATGATGGGACGACATTTGGGGCTAAGATCATGGGATGTGGTACACTGTAGTGAGTAGACGGGTTTTGCTGAACAGCTGGTGGGACCCACTCCCCAATCATAGGTTGTGAAGCGGTCAGTGGTGTTTATTCGATTTGCACCTGAGGTATGTAATGAGTAGACGTGGAAGATGGTATGACTAATGGCATCCCAATCACTTGAGGTTGAAAGGTCGATCCTACATTAGTTTGGTGAGGATGTTGTTGGGATTGTATTTGTAGAGGTATGATGGAAGTGGATGTGCTAGATTGAACATTGGACTTGGAGAAGATGGGAATGGGAATGGGAATGGCCACTTCCTGTAGAGAAGCTAGTAGTGGAAATATAGTCTCTTCCAGGAAAGGTTGAAATAATGGGTTTGTGTGGGCATGGGGACTTACGGTATGGTATGAATCCCCATGTTTAGATTGGGCTGCGAAGTCGTCCTCCTCATCTCCACCCTGAGGCTCTATCGGAGGTGTCTGTAAGGCTTGGCTTCTAGCCATGAGAAGTTGGGATATGAGTTTATGATGGTGTTCAGAGAGCGGGATTATGTCAAATGATGAGGGGATGAATTCACGACCTTCTTTGTGGATAAGTTCATAGTCTCGCTTTGCTTCTCTCTCTACACGATCAATGGGTAAGTTGGCTTCGATCTTGATACAGATGAAGTTATATTGTTTGGGTGTAAGAGTTACATAGGTAGGGTCTCTACCCTGTAGCCTGAGTGACTAGCATGTAGGGCCTTGGGTGTTTATCTGTTCGATGATAGTTATGGATTCGGTAGCAGTCACAAGTTTTGAGGTTTCAGTCCCAAAGTCAGAGGTCGATAGTATCACTAGGTTAATTTGGGAGGATTCCATAATGAACGTGAGTAAACTGAGCTAGACAAGCTAAATGTGAGCAAATGCAGTGTGACAACTATAGCATGAAAAATGCAAGATAGCGTGACAACTGCAACTACAGTGTGACAACTACGATAGGGAGACTCACAGGGACAAGATAAATAAGTTTTGATAGGTAGCATGATCGACATTTTAACAGAAAACAAGCAAGTCGGGTCCTCCTTCTAGAGCCAATTTACTGTACTAACCTAAATCGTCGGTGTAAGGTTGGAAGGGAAAATGAACACTGAAAGATGATCAGGTAGGCATAGCTGACCCTGCCTTCACTTGAGGGCAAGCTGGAAAAGGGAACGAAGGCAGAGTGCCTTGGATGGTCTGCACACAAATCAACCAAGGACTTCCCTAAGCATAAACTACAGCTTGCACTAGGGTTATCATAATTGATGTTTTAAAATGTAAACAGCAAGTACAAAATGTAAATAGAAACGCATGCAGAACTAGTATCGTAATGAAAACATAAACTAAATATAAAGCACAGAGTAAACAGAATAAATGGCTGGCAAAACGAACTATATTGTATTGCTTAGAGAAGATGTGCATCGGTCAAAGTGTAGCTACACGTGTGGATGATAGGTCAAGTGCCAAGCCCCTGGTGATGTGATATGTGACAGAAGTACTTGGATGTCAGGATTCAAGTATGCTTGAGCACCCAAGGATTTCTGGTCTAAGTTTCCTAAGTCATCCAACTCCAAAATTTCCAACCCCGTTTATGTGAATTGATAGGGTACTTATAGGGCTGGGCTAGGCTTGGGCATAGAATTCATGAATGGAATCAATGGCTAGGAGATGAGAGGAAAATAGATCAAGTAACATGTGTCCAATGGATAGCTGTGCATGAGTTGGACATGTGTGGGCAAGCTACGTTCTTGACCAGGTTCATCATATCTTACAACATGTGGCTTCCTCAAGCCCATAGAAGCACATACAATTTAGAATGTGAGGGCTCAGCAAGCCCACAAATGAAAATTTAGAATGAAATGATGATGTACAATAAGGGAAATTGACACAGGCTCACTTGAAACTTCTAGATCTTTGATTTGACCACTATAGGATGTCAATTCAAGTGGTTCCATGGTTTTTTGAGGCTTGTATTCTTGACAAGATTTTCCAAAATAAGTTGATTTTGTCTCAGCATGACTTTAGCATGTGCACACGACACTCATGCTACACTCACGCTACAATGTGACCTTAGTGTGAATGAACAAAAACTTGCAATTTTTCATCAAATTTTGGAAATTTGAAGCCTAATTCTTGAAGTGCAAGGATTGCCTAACTGTGATTAACGAATTGAGCCTAAAAGTGCCTTATTTCGAGCTATTTATGATAAGTCACGCTGCAGCATGCCCACAGCGTGACATGTAGCGTGACATGACTCAAAAATTATGTATTTTGCTTGAAATTGTGATTTTGAAGCTTGATTCTTGAGTGCAACTGCTGTGTGGCTATAGTTAATCCTAAGAGTGATTTGAAATCAGGAATTTGAGCTTGTATGTGACTTTTTTGGAACCACTTTGAGTAGGTCACACTGTAGTCATGCTGCAATGTGACATGTAGCATGACATGTAGCGTGACTTGTGAGATCTTTGAAAAACTACAATTTTGAGCTGAAATTTGGCATTCCGGAAGTTGAGACTGGAAGCTATCAAGGATGTGCTCTGAGGATGACTTGCACATTGTAGATCAGATGGTTTTGTCTCAATTTTGAGACTCCAAGAATTGGTCACATTGTGGACAAGCTTCCAACTTGACGAGATGAGCAAGCTGGCTTGATTTAGCTGAGTGTGGTTTCCATGCCTCAGCCAAATTTTGCCTCCTGAAAGCTTGAAAGGGCTTGAGTCATTCTTGTTTCAAAGTGTTAGGCTGAAATTAGTGGTGTTTCAACAATAGTGCAATCAGACCTCATCTCCATCAAAGGAAAGCTGTTCATGGTAGAGACCAAGGCTAAGCACGTAGAAGTAGAGTTGGCAAGACTCCAAGAAAGGCTTGTTGCCCTGCAAGCTACACTACGGGACCCATCTCAGTTTGTTTCCACAAACCATCTAGACACTTTCAAGATGAAGCAACTTAATAAACTATTGGTGGATAATAAAAGAGTGGTAGAGAAGAAGGAGAAGTTCGACTGGGATGCCTCCAAAGCACAAGCTCAAACCTACGTGCATGTCAAGGCACTTAGAGCCTTACAGGAAGAGAAGAAACTACTTGATGCTAATAATCTTCAGTTGACCACTATGGAGAAACAAAAGAATGTTCTCAAGAAAAATTTTTAGCAATTACAAGAACAATTGGTCAGGTTCAACCCAGACATGAACCATTAGCCAGAGAGAATTGAACCCTCTCAATGGAGGAGGTGCATGTAATCTGTCAGAAGACAGCTATCGAAATAAGCGCATGGTAAAACGAGGCCAAGTGGCATGAAAAGTTAAAAGGAGCATTTTAAAGACCATGTGGGGATGTACAAACAAGTCATAGAATAGGAGATCCATATGGCCAAGGCCCACATCAACACTTTCAGTGCTCAACACACTGATTGGTGGGCCATATTGGACACATATGCATTTGTCCACCAAGTAGAGCTTAAAATCTGGGACTTGTAGATTCAATATCGCACAAAGTATATGGAATTGACAAACTTGTGATATGCCAATCTAGCCATGTTGATAGCAAAATTTTTGAGAACAGAGCTCGAGAAGCAGGTAGCTACCACCTATGCCAAATATGAAGTAGAATTTGCAAAGCACAAGAAAACATTGCAAAAACTAGAAGTCACAAATTCTAAACTAGAGGTGGTTAAGACCAACTACCAAGGCCAGAAAGAAGTAGCAAACTTGGCTCGACGACTTACAAATTTCCAAGAGTACAGGGACAAAGCCAAAGCCTACGAGGAGGAATGATGATTGTTTGTGGCCTAGTATGTTAAAGCAAATCAAATGTTTCCACAACTACCATATCAATGGGATGTGTCGACTCAGTCAAAAATTGGAGCATCAACATGGATGGCACAAGACCCCCAAACTGAAGAGGAAAAGCTCCAGGCACTAGTGCAGAGTCATCAAATTCCAAAATCTGAAGCACAAGATAAGGGGAAGTGACCCATGGAGGAGCCACCACCACCTGAAACCACATGAGTTTCATAAAATTTTGTAATTTTGTAATTTTTGTGTTCATGTCCCAATTTTGTTGTATTCAATTCTCCACTGCAACATGAATGAATTCCTACTTAGTTAATAATCCCATACCCATCCATTGTGTAATCAATGGGGCTTGTTTTTATTTTTTTTGCCTCAAGGACGAGTTTCCATTCAATCGTGGGGGTATGATGAATTGTGATTCATTAGACCACGATATCACACCCGCAATATCGCATATGCGATATCACAGCCTAGCTTGCGTTATCGAATGAGCAATATCGTGGTTCCTGTGTGAGCCTATAAATACACAATGGGGAGCACAGGAAAGTCAATAGAAAGCTATTATTAGAGTAGGATCTTCTTTTCAGTTTTTCCTCTCAACCCTTTTTCCTTAGTACATGCCCACAGTGTGATGATTGTAATTGTATGGCACCTTTATTCGAGTGTGATGGACTTGGACATGCACATGATTGGAAATAAAGATCGAGATTACTTCATCATTGCAACATTCACTTAGTTTAATTATTTAATTGTTATTGTTATTTATTGCTTTCATAATTAATATTTCTTCACCTTAAACTCCTTAAACATGGAATGAGTATGACTTAATCACAAGCATTTAAGTGTGACTACTTGGTAACCTAGTAGTGTACCTAGGAGCTTCGGTTGGTAATCTCAGTAGTAGTCATGCATGAGGTCCAAGATGTGTATGGATGATTAAGGAATGGATACTCATCGCACTTAAACTAGTTTAGATTCTCTCCCCCTATGTCCTATTAGCTTAACTCTCTCTCCCTTTTCCTCCTAGCTTAATTAAAGTTATTTTCCATTGCCTCTAGGAGTAGCACTAGGTTAGAAACCACATCATACACCTCACTCTAGACTAAACCATACGTGAAAAAGAAAATACTAGTCTAGGTGGAAAGACAACGAACTGCAATCAGTGAGTAACTGTCTAGATACCACAACTAGCCTATCTATAGAGTTCGACCGAATCGTGCATGAAACACTCGTATTTGTATGGTTAAGTGTATGGGTACCTTGCCACTCATCATTGACATCGTTGTCGGGGACAGTGCTAGTTATCTAGATTAGTTATATCATATAAGATCACTGTAACCAAGTATTCACAATATATCTTTTAGAAAAGAAATTAATTTCAATTAAGTCACACACTTTTCACTACAATGTCTTTCTCACAAGACTCTAACAATGCAACAACAAGTAAGGAAATTCATTGGAGAACCAACAAATTATATGATGATGAAGATAAAGTTTGGATTACTCAACCTTATACAGGAGTACCCTATGTTCATGAACACCCCAATGATACTCAAAGACTTTCATCATCCAACTTTGACACCTCTAGTAAGGATGAGACATCCCATAGAACGAGGAGGCCCAAAAGGCCTAGGACCTTCTCGATAACTAACAAGAACTTATTTGGGGATGATTGGAAGACTTACAAAAGTCACAACAAGTTTTATAGTTCCCTCTCTTCCTCTACTCCTTC
Source organism: Gnetum montanum (assembly GCA_015680685.1). Lineage (NCBI taxonomy): Eukaryota > Viridiplantae > Streptophyta > Gnetopsida > Gnetales > Gnetaceae > Gnetum > Gnetum montanum. The sequence continues at coordinate 5,405 of MNCI01016161.1, read as the reverse complement.
AACGTCAAATTGTGATACGGATGCATAGGTTTTGAGAAGTTTACAAAGAAAGAATCCATAGTTACTCCGTAAAGTTCTGAGTGGATATGTTTACAAAAGGAGCACTAGGATCTTCAATCACAATTTTTGTTGGGTTTTTAGGTTTGCTAAGAACAGTGGTTTACTACGCTATGTGGATAATTTCTACTAAAATGATTATGTGTACACTAATTGATGTTCAATCAACATGCAGAACTTTTATTTGAAAAACTGAAAGAACCTGAACCTGTTTTCCTTATAATACTTTCCTCAACGTTTCTTCTATCATTGCTATGTGGTTCTGAAATGAATGAATTAATGTTTTGATTCACTTCGAACTTTGTATAGAGAAATTATACAGTCTAGATGCTTCCTACTAGATGAGTATGCATAGGAGTTAATCATATTTCAAATTCCTATTAGAACAAATGCAAAATATGGAAAAACAGTTCTTTCCATGTCACTTCTAGTAATAGTCATGTTGTCACAATTGAGATGTAATTTTTATTGTTACTGATCATACGTGCATACCCAAGATTACCAAGTTAAAGTAGCTTGGGTTGCATAGATTGCGAATAGCTGAAACCTGTAAAGTCTATTTTGAAACTAGTACTCTAGGATAGCTTTTCCAGAATCCACTAATCTAGATTGCCAAAAAAGATGTCAAGTTTTAGTTATCCTACCATCGTTTTGATGCAGCTAGTTCTTCCTGAGAGTTTGGTTTTGTAAATAATTTCTAAGCAACGAATTTCTAAAATAGAACCAGTTAAAAGTAAAAACTAACATTTTGGTAACTAGATAAATAGGAAATGGATAAATGTATTAAAAAGAAAAAGAAAAAACACATGGCAGTGCGCCCAAACTACTACAATTATGAAATGTTAGAGAATTGTAAACAAAAAGGATGTGATGGTGCTAAGAGGTGTTGAGGCACCCGTTAATTTGACATTTGCAAGGGGTTGATGCGCCACCGAGAGATTGTAAGTGTGGTTGAGAGTAATAAGGAGCTTTGATCCCAAGCCTGGATTGTTACGCTAAAAACTAATGATAACGTCGTTGGATTGGTGTTGTCTTCAGAATTCAGTTGATTATGTTCAGTACAATTTCAATCTTTGGTAAATGTCTCTGGCTTTCAAATTTTGGCAAATATTGATCGATTTAGCAAGTGATTTGAGTGGATAGGCTGTAGGAGCCACTTAGATTGATAATTCTTTTTGAAAGAAAATATAACATAGGCCTTCGTGAAATCCTTGGAAGAAATTGATGTTGTCATTGTTTCATCGGAATGGTGGTGGCTTTGGTGGAGGCATTCTTGCTAGTTCAAGAGGATGGATTGGCCGAATGTATTAATGCGAAGTCACTGGATGTGGATTGTTTGAGGCTGGATTTGGAATGAGATCTACTAAGTCACATTAACCATTAATACACAAGGGACTGTACACCACCTTGTTCTTGAGACTCCATTCCATTCTCTTCTCGCCATCATTCTTTCTCCATTTTTCACCTCATTGCCAGTGGTATCAGTAGTCCATATTTTGGTTAATGCATTGTTTTCTTTTTGGTAAACTCTTGTGGTTAAGACTTTAACTCTTGCTTCCAAATGACATTTCTAGAGCCTACAGACTCTTTAAATGTGGGATTGTTAGGGCATTAAGAGCATGAGCCTACTTTGGGGAGGACCCACCAGCATTCCTATTTGGTGCATTCATTAATTTCTTTCCCTTAAACATTTCCGCAATCACCATTTATTTTGTTCATCTCCATCTTTGGCATCCATTTTATTGGCGTGGCCATTGTTTCTTTTTCTCCATCTTTCTTGTTCCTTTTCTTTTTCTCCATTCTATCACTACCGAAGGTTCGCTCTCAGTCATGGGGGTCCTGGTCCAATTTTTTTAATTTCTCTGAACCCCTACACCTCAAGTAAGCACCAATATTATATCTCCAAATCCATATCAACCATATCACAACTCATCCAATGGACCTTATACCGAAGCAAGGTAGCAATTGCATTATGATTCATTTACCCTTGCTAATATAAGACTGTGTTGTGTGTGTAGATGGCAATCATACACCAACAGATGGGATCTGGAGGAAACACTTGGAATGGACTAGTACTGAAATAGTTATGCAAGGAACAAGATCGATGGCGTGGTTATGGATGAACAAAAGAAGGTGCAATCTTAGCATCGACAGCAACAGACTTCTTCTTTCCTCTCTCTCTTCTCTTCTCTCCCAGCTGCAAAATAAGGCTAGATGTCAAATGTGTATAGTGTTCACTCTTGTTGCCATGAACACTAATTTTTTCATGTTTTGTAATGATGATCCGTTCACATGTCACCCCATTCACCGTTAGTGTCATTCAAAGTTAATAATCCCATACCTTCCCAATATTTTGTAAAGAACTCGAGAAAGAATTTTCATTCAATCATGGGGATATGATGGGATGCGATATCGCATCAACCACGATATTGCGTACGTGATATCGCATCCATGATATCATAGCCCATCGCCAGTTCTATAAATAAAAAGCTGATTTTCCTTGTTTCCAATAGAGATTTAGACCCTTAGCCAAACTATAGTAGTTTTACCATTCCAGAGTTAGAATAATTTCCATGTGCCTGTAGTAGGAGTCTTAAAGTGAATGGATCTTTATTCGCTCGTATTCGTATGGTTGAGTGTAGGGGTACCGTGCCACTCATCAACTGGGATCTTCAATCACGGTTTTTATTGGGCTTTTAGCATTGCTAAGAATAGTGGTTTACTATGCTATGTGGATAATATCTACTATGCGTACACTAATCGATGTTCAATCAACATGCTGAACTTTCGTTGCATACACTAAAACTAAAAAAACCAGAACCTATTTTCCTTATAATACTTTCCTCAATGTTTCTTCTATCGTTGCTATGTGGTTCTAAAATGAATGAAATAATGTTTTGATTCACTTTGAACTTTGTATAGAGAAATTATACAATCTAGATGCTTCCTACTAGACAAGTATACGTCGGAATTAATCATATTTCAAATTCCTATTAGAATGAATACAAAATATGGAAGAATAGTTCTTTTCATCTCACTTCCAGTAATAGTCATGCTGTCATGATTGAGATGTAATTTTTACTGTTACTGATCATACGTTCATACCCAATATTACCAAGTCGAGGTAGCTTGGGTTGCATAGATTTGCAAGAGTGCAAGGACAACAATCACAGGAATCATAAATTGTGAATAGCTGAAACATGTAAAGTCTATTTTGAAACTAGCACTCTAGGATAGCTTTTCCAAAATCCACTAATCCAGATGGCCAAAGAAGATGTCAAGTTTTAGTTATCCTGCCATCATTTTGATGCACCTAGTTCTACTTGAGAGTTTGGTTTTGTAAATAATTTCTAAACAACGAATTTCTAAAATAGAACTAGTTAAAAAGTAAAAACTAACATTTTGGTAACTAGATAAACAGGAAATGGATAGATGTATTAAAAAGAAAGAGAAAAAACACACGGCAGTGTGCCCAAACTACTATGATTATGAAATGTTAGAGAATTGTAAATAAAAAGGATGTGATGATGCTGAGAGGTGCTGAGGTACCCATTAATTTGACATTTGCGAGAGGTTGACATGCCACCGTGAAATTGTGTGTGGTTGAGGGTGATAAGGAGCTTGGATCCCAAGCTTGGATTGTTACGCTAAAATTAATGATGACGTCGTTGAATTGGTATTGTCTTTAGAATTCAGCTGATTACGTTTAGTACAATTTCAATCTTTGGTAAATGTCTCTAGCTTTCAAATTTTGGCAAATATTGATCAATTTAGCAAGTGATTTGAGTGGACAGGTTGTAGGACCCACTTAGATTGATAATTCTTTTTCAAAGAAAATATAACATAGGCCTTTGTGAAATCCTTGCNTGTACTCAAATCACTTGATTCAACTTACCAATAATACAAAAAAGTGTGTACCTCAGAGTATTGGAACGTTCTTCCAAATTTACACAATGACAACATCAATTTCTTCCAAGGATTTCACAAAGGCCTATGTTATATTTTCTTTGAAAAAGAATTATCAATCTAATTGGCTCCCACATCCTATGTACTCAAATCACTTGATTCAACTTACCAATAATACAAAAAAGTGTGTACCTCAGAGTATTGGAACGTTCTTCCAAATTTACACAATGACAACATCAATTTCTTCCAAGGATTTCACAAAGGCCTATGTTATATTTTCTTTGAAAAAGAATTATCAATCTAATTGGCTCCCACATCCTATGTACTCAAATCACTTGCTAAATTGATCAATATTTGGCTCCTACAGCCTATCCACTCAAATCACTTGCTAAATTGATCAATATTTGCCAAATTGAAAGCGAGAGACATTTACCAAAGATTGAAATTGTACTAATCAGCTGAATTCTGAAGACAATACCAATCCCACGACATTGTCATTAATTTTTAGCATAACAGTCCAGGCTTGGGATCCGAGCTCCTTATCACTCTCAACCACACTTACAATCTCTCGGTGGTGTGTCAACCTCTCGCAAATGTCAAATTAACGGGTACCTCAGCACCTCTCAACACCGTCGCATCCTTTTTATTTACAATTCTCTAACATTTCATAATCATAGTAGTTTGGGCACACTGCCGTGTGTTTTTTCTTTTTCTTTTTAATACATCTATCCATTTCCTGTTTATCAAAATGTTAGTTTTTACTTTTTAACTCGTGCTATTTTAAAAATTGGTTGCTCAGAAATTATTTACAAAACCAAACTCTCAGGCAGAACTAGGTGCATCAGAATGATGGCAGGATAACTAAAACTCGACATCTTCTTTGGCCATCTGGAATAGTGGATTTTGGAAAAGCTATCCTAGAGTGCTAGTTTCCAAACAGACTTTACAGGTTTCAGCTATTAGCAATTTATGATTGCTGTGATTGTTGTCCTTTCACTCTTGCAAATCTATGCAACCCAAGCTACCCCAACTTGGTAATATTGGGTATGAAGGTATGATCATCGTGACAGCATGACTATTACTGAAAGTGAGATGGAAAGAACTGTTCTTCCATATTTTGCATTCGCTCTAATAGGAACTTGAAATATGATTAATTCCTACGCATACTCGTCTAGTAGGAAGCATATAGAAGGAAGTTCGAAGTGAATCAAAACATTAATTCATTCATTTCAGAACCACATAGCAACGATGAGGAAAGTATTATAACAGGTTCAGTTCTTTCAATTTTTCAAACGAAAGTTATGCATGTTGATTGAACATCGATTAGCGTATGCATAATCATTTTAGTAGAAATTATTCACATAGCGCAGTAAACCACAGCAATGCTAAAAGCCCAGTAAGAACCGTGACTGAAGATCCCAATGCTCCTTTGCTTGTTTCAC
>MNCI01016159.1:0-10840 GCA_015680685.1 Gnetum montanum | reverse complement strand
GATGATGTAAAAAAAAATAGAAAAAGTTAAAGAAATTTGTAAAACCAAAATTTGTAAAACAAAAACTTTGCCAAATGTAAAATAGAAATTGGTACTATTCTCTCTTGCACAAATGTCTTGGCCATGGTTATTCTCAAAGGGAGCAGCTTTGCCATATCATAAATGGGCTTCGAACAAAAATGAGGAGAACTCTTGGGATCTATGCATAAGGAAAACTCTTAGAACTTAGAGTTCATCAGATCTAAAGGTTGATAGAGTAGGTTTTCAAGGAAGAAGAAGTAAAACAAAAACTTTGCCAAATGTAAAATAGAAATTGGTACTATTCTCTCTTGCACAAATGTCTTGGCCATGGTTATTCTCAAAGGGAGCAGCTTTGCCATATCATAAATGGGCTTCGAACAAAAATGAGGAGAACTCTTGGGATCTATGCATAAGGAAAACTCTTAGAACTTAGAGTTCATCAGATCTAAAGGTTGATAGAGTAGGTTTTCAAGGAAGAAGGAGAGTTGAGAAAAAGGGAACTATAAAAGAATATAACTAGGGCCCTTCCATCCACAAAAGAGAGGTATGGTTCTGTGACAATGTAGAGGAGGCACCTGCTTGGTGAACTGGTGCAATGAAAGACCTTGTTAAGTCAAAAGTATATTTCCAAAATTTTAACTAAGGTAGATAAAATGTGAAACTCTTTGGATGAGAAGTTCCAAACTACTCTGAAAATTGCAGAGGAATCAAAGGAGCAAAGTAGTCATTGTGATTGTAGATGAAGGAAGGAAGTTGAACATGTCCATCAAAGGGGTAATGGCAAGGCTGCTGCCATAGAGGAGGTTATTGACTCTGAAGTAGATGATGATGGTGGGTGTGACATTTGCCACTATGAACATCTTAAGGGATATTATTCCATTTTTTCATACTTGCTGGAGTTTGGGGTGTATGCTCTAAATCCTAGATTGGCAAGAAGGTAAGCATTTAGAAGGTTGTCTTATCCTTAATGCAATCCTAGGTAGTTCCACCAACAATAAGCATACTATCCAAGTGGAGCTCCACCACAACCTTATGAGCAATACCATTAGTGGGAGCACCCACAGTCATGGGGGATCCCACCATAAAGGAAATAGTACCCTTACCAATAACTTGATTCATATGGGTACTATGTTCATCATCCCATTTCTCCGCATGACTCTTTTAGTCATACTTCATTCCAGCATCACTACTACCCTCCTAAATACTATATAGCCTAATCTCTAAGAGGGAAATTCCCATTTTTCCATTACCCTCCTCATCCTTCTACACATGTCCCTCTACCCTTAACTCAATTACCACCTACTCCCTTAATGTAGGATGAAATTCTAGCTTAGTCATAACAACGTAACACCACCAGGGCTGTTAACTTATATTCGGCTTCTCAATCAAGTGGTTCAAAAAATAAACCCTGAAAGAGACCCTTTTTTTTTTTGAACCAACAGTCCTACAAAGATCTATAAACACATGTGGCTGATAATCCTACTTCTCCTTCAACCTATGCACAATATTTTGAGTCCTTTTCAAACCAAATGCCTCCAAATATCCACACTATCATGTTAATGCATGCACTCTTTGATTGGATTAAGGTTAGCCACCTTCCTAGGAAAGGAACTAATCTTTGGAGTCCCCTAATCTATTTGCAAATTTCTAGGAATGAGCCATGTAAGGCTCTTTTGGACTTAAGTTTTGGTGTAAATTTGATTTTCCATGAGATGTACAAAGCCTAGAACCTATCCCCTCTTAAGAAGAGCAACATCTGTCTTGAGTTGGCAAATCAATCCATCACTGTTCCTTTGGGACTGCTGGAGGACATTGTGACCACTATCTATGCATGGTCTTATCCTACCGATTTCCTGGTGATTCAAGTTTACAATTGCAAAAGGGACTTTCCAATCATTATGGGAAGGACTTGGCTAAGCACTATTGATGCACAACTAAACATCAGAGACCTTTCCTTGGAAATTTCCAAGGAAAATGACTTTGGAAAGATAGAGAGGAAGTGAGTTCCATTCAATGCATATAGTGACACAAGGTGCAACTGTGTGCAGAAATTGTGGTTCATAAAATGTACATCTATCACAAAATGAAAATAGTGTGTAGATGTGACAAAAATTTAAAAATTCCTATATGTAGTAGTCATAAAGCAGAAGGGTACCTAGTGGGTGATAGTTGATCTTGAAAGTAGTTCAACAATATGAATGGAACCAACTAAGAGCCTGAGTAGTGCCTATGTTAATGGCATGGATGAACTAGAGCAAGTTCATCACCAACTCTCCAATGTTGAACATGATGACACCAACTAAGAAGAGTTGGAAATCCATGATAGCTTTAGGCAGGAGCCTATAGAGTTGAAAACTCTGTTGGCCAAAATGACATATGCTTTCCTAAAAAATGACAAGCTAGTTATAATAAATGCCAATCTTTCTCCTGAACAAAAACAGAAGCTATTGAAGGTGGTTAGCAAATGGCCTATAGCCTTTTCTTGGTCATATCATGAATTGATTGGAATTGATCCACAAATATGCCAGTACCGCATCTATATAGATTCCTCCATGAAGCTAAAGAGGTAGGGGCAATTGAAACCCAAACTAAATCATATTGTCAAAAAGGAGATTGAAAAACTCCTCAAGGTGGAGTTCGTTTATCCCATTATGGATAGTGAGTGGGTTAGCCCACTTATGATAGTGCCAAAGAAAGGTGGTAAGCAGAGGATTTGTATTGACTTTAGGCTTTTGAACATGGTGACATACAAAGATCATTTTCCTTTACCATTTGTAGATCAAGTTTTAGACATCATCTTTAGGCATTGTTATTATAGCTTTTTGGATGGTTATAGTGGTTATAACTAGATCTAGATTGCATCCAAGGATCAAACCAAAACAACATTCATGAGTCCTTGGGGGACTTTTGCATACAAAAAGATGTTATTTAGTTTATGTAATGCCCCTACAACCTTCTAACGCCTTGTCATGGGCATCTTTCAATAAAAAATCGGTAGTGGGATGGAGGTCTTCATGGATGACTTCTCCAGCTATGGGGTTACATTCAAGCAAGTCATTGACTACCTTGAGCAAGTGCTAAAAATGTATGTGGAGATTAACCTTTGGCTCAATTGGTAAAAGAGCCATTTGATGGTCTATAGGAGGACATTGTCTTGTGACATAGAATATCACAAGTAAGGATTGAGGTGGACCTTGAGAAAATGAGGGTCATCCAAGGAATTACCCACTAATTGGAAACTATCATAGATGTCTAGTCATTCCTTGGTCACACTGGCTACTACCGATGCTTCATAGAGAATTTCTCTAAGATCACAAAATTGTTGGTGGAGCTTACAAAGAAAGAGGCTCCATTTATCTACACTAAGGAATGTGAGAATGCATTCCAGCAACTTAAAAAAAAGTTTGTAGAAACTACAATTCTATGAGCACTTGATTGGTTCATATCATTTTATATCATGATGGATTCTTCGAATTATGCATTGGGAGTCATGCTCACATAGCTGGATGACATGAAACATCTTTACTATATCCACTATGCAAGATAAAGCATTGTGGGTACACAATTGAATTACACCACAATAGAGAAGGAATTGATGGTGGTGGTGTATGCCTTGGAGAAATTTAGGCTCTATGTGCTTGGGTATAAGGTGTTCATGCACACAGACCATAGTGCAATTTGATTCCTTATGAATAAACCAATGATGAGCCCCTATTGTGTACAACGGCTAGTGATCTTACAAGAATTTGGTCTCACAATGGTAGATTGAAAAGGAACTAAGAACGTGATCACTAACCACTTATCTTGATTGAGATGGGACAACAAAAAGGAGGAGAGCCCACTTTTTGATTAGTTTTTTGATGAACATCTCTTTGCTATTGCTATAAATGAACTAGTACAATGACATTCTCACCTACCTTCATACCTAGGAGATGCCATAAGAGCTGGACAACAAGAAGAAACAACAATCTCTTCACCAAGTAAAACACTTCATGAAGATCAATAGACATCTTTACAAGGTGTGCATTGATGGCTTACTTCATTGGTGTGTTTCTAATGTTGACCAACTACACATTCTTCAGGATGCTCATGAGGGTTCTTGTGGGGCCCATTATGCTAGAAGACACATGACTATTAAGATCCTGATGGTAGGGTATTATTGGCCAATGCTTGTTAGGGATGCTCACCAATTCATCCACTTTTGTAAATGCTGCCAATGTGATGGTGGGATGATCACTTATATGGAGGGATCTCAGCAATGGATCCAACCACTAGAACCCTTTGACATATGAAAAATTGACTTCATGGATTCCTTTACATTGATGCCAAATGGAAAGGTGTACATCATAGTCATTGTTGACTATTATACAAAATGGGAAAAAGTAGAAGCCATCACCAATTGTACATCTTCTACAACTACTCAGTTTGTACAAAAAAATGTTATAAATAAGTTTGGGATGCCATGTGAAATGATTTCTAATAATGGTACTTATTTTATAGGCATCACGTTTCCAAAACTCATGCAACACTTAGGAGTAGAACATAAATTAACAACACCCTACCATCCCCAAGTTAATGGTCAAGTAGAGATAACAAATAGGAAGATCACTACAATCTTAACCGGAATAGTTAGCAAATATAGGAGAGACTAGAGCACTAAACTTAACGATGCCCTTTAGTCCTATCACTTAACCTAGAAAGTCCCTATAGGCTATTCTCCCTATGAGCTAGTGTATAGTAAATTACCAACTCTTCCTATTCATTCTAAGCTTCATATCCTTTCAATATCCTATTACCTTGAACTTGACCTAAGCCTAACATAAAAAGAAAGATTGATAAACCTCAATGTGCTAGATAAGAATCGATTGGTGGCCCTGTCATTGAATGAAGTGCACAAGGCATTCAACAAACAATGCCATGACCTAAAAATAAGAAAGATAAAATTTCAATCAAGAGACAAGGTCCTTTATTGGAACCCCACACATGAGCCACAAAAAATTAAGTTCCAAACATTGTAGAAAGGGCCTTACTTCATCTATGAAACCTTTCCTTTTGGGGCCATGTTGATATGCAAACATGAAATCTCAAATAAGAAACTATTGGTCAACATGTAACAAATTAAACCTTTTCATGAGCCTATGAGAGCCATTGGCTGCAACACCTCCTTGGATGGACAGGTGCACATAATTTTTCAGATCTCTTTCTTTGGACTTAGTCATGGGGGAGATGGCCATCCATGCTAGTTCATACAAAGTGGCTCCTCAATTTTTCATTTTTTTCTTGTTTTTCACCATTTTTTGTTTTACACCATCTTTAGTACATTTTATCTTGCATATTTTACAATTTCTTTTATATTTTCCTTTATTTTGGATTGTATTTTTCTTATGCTTTTCTTTTATGTTTTTTCTTATGTATGTTTTGTTTTTCCTTTGTTACCACCAAGACTAAGTGAAATTGTAGTTATTTGTTGATGGTGGTTTGTACTATAATGTTATTTGATTACTAATGTTTAAATTCTATCTTTGAATTTTGGTATTGAAAAGACATGGTTTCTTTTTCATAAAATAGGAAGTGAGTCCATGTCATCCACCCATCCACAAACTCTATAGTGTTTCTTGTTTTGGAAATATGAGGTTTCTTCCTTAATGAAACTTTTAATGAACTTGTGACCTTGGTAGTTTCCAAAATTGGAAAATATTAAATGGATAGACAAGGGTGTGACTTCAAGGGGACTTAATACTCTCTATACTTGCCTACCTGCTTGGGTGAATGAGTGTTTTCATGGATTTCTAACCATTTTGCTATCGATGAATAAGAGGAAGTTAAATTCATTGCATGGTGTGGTTCACATCCAAAAATCATAAAAATATAAAATTTTAAAAAAATGATGGAAATTGAAAGCACACCCTATAGACTCAATAGTGGGCTATAAGCATTGGTTATGGGACTAGAAAGACATGTTTTTTTTGTCATGGTGTTTAATTTTGTTGTCATGAACACCCACTTTTGTAATGATTACAAATCCATACACTTGGGCACTCAACATCGATGAGTTTTTTGTTTGTTTGTTGTGTGTCAATAAAATTTCAGCAACCATTAATCATCCATGTGATCCACAANGTGTCAATAAAATTTCAGCAACCATTAATCATCCATGTGATCCACAGACTCATTAGTTTGAAGGCTTGCAAGGGCATTAAGGACATGAGTCTTCTATTGGGAGGATCCACTTGCATACCTCTTGGTTGAGCTAGTTAAGTTCCTTATCCTTAGGAATTTTTGTGATCAAATCCTTTGTGTGCCCCATCGGTTGCATCCAACTGTGCACTCCTTCAAATTCATTCTCCAACTCAAAACTCCTTTAAATGATATATCTAGTCCTCTTCCACTATTTCATCATGTTCATGGTATTTTTGGATCTCGAACAACATTAATATCATCCTCAAACTCCTTTTTATCCTCATTTTTAGTATGGAAAACTTTGGTTGTAGGTTAGGTTGAAGGGATCTTATCAATGGAGCCACCACATCAATGCAAGCTTGTTGATGGTATCTCGTCGATGCAATACAAAAACTCTATATATACATGACCATAATTAGCATATTTTCACATTTGAGCTCAAACGAGGGGGGAGATTTTTCATTTTCCCAAGCCTAGAACCTTTCAAAGCCCATAACTTTAAAATCATTTGTCTAATTATTTTTGTTCTTCAGTCTTGCAGCTACCAAAGGTAAGCTCTACATCGTGGAGGCCACAAATCCTTAAGTTTTGATGAAAAAATTTTCTAACTCCCACAAGGGTTGAATGAAGAAAGTAATGTTAAAAACATCAATTTATGAAAGTTAAACTCTTCCAACACACTTTGGTAGCCATATAATCTAATAATATCAACATAATATTAAAATAATCAATCTACCATGGTTACAATTTAGCCAAGTGTAACTAACCAATGAGATCAAGTACCTAAACATTAAAAGTAACACATCACATGCTAATCCTTGGTTCTATTGTGATCACAGATGGCATCGAAGGAAAAGCACTCATAGGAAGGAGGACCATCCCAACCAAAGAACAAATGACAAGGGGCCAAGAATAGCCCTAGGAGTAGGTAATAGACACCCATGCAATGGGACCTCTTCGAGAGGAGCACGAAGTGGAGTCTATCAAATAGATTTCCAAACTGGCTGCAATTGAACAATCTCATGGAGATGAGGCACTTGGGGCAAGACTGAATCTTGAGCTCACCTTGATAGAGGATTTCCTTAAGCAAATTGCATCCAAGGAGGTTCAAAAATCTATTCTTTAGAAGCTAAACTTTGGAACCTTCTTGGAGTTTTCTCCTTCATAAGTCAAGACGCAAATTCAGAACTCTCCCATGTGGTCGATCATGACTTTCAACTAGAAATGGTACATGGTGAAGACATATCTTTTTTGGAACAATAGGTAGGCCACTACCATAGTCAAAATCAAGGACATAACTATGTCCTACTCGATGAAAACAATCTATTAGGCCCTTGGGTTGCTTAAAATTGGGGCCACTTTAGTTGAAATTTCAACATAGGTAGATCCAAGTGTTAAGAAAGAATAGACATAGTGGTGCTATGGATTAGACCACAAAGAGTTTGACGCACTCATAGCAGTAGAACACACTTATCTTAAAATTGTGGCCTTTCACCTGAACCCAATGGTGAGGCATAGTAAGATCACAACTTTTTCTACCCATGTGTGTGCTACTTTAAGTGGAAGATTACACATCAACCTTCCATAACTAATTTATCTTGAGATAGAGAAATTCTTCAAGGAAAATGAATGTGGAAGAAAAAAAATTTCCTTTCCATGCCTTATCAGAAAATTATGTGAGAAGGGGAGGCATATCTCACTACACAAATGATCCAGTTCATCATGATCTGTCTGCTTCTTGGATAGAAATGATGAAAGATAAAGTACCTGTGAAGGTAGTCCAACAAGAGGCGTAGTAACCACCACCTCCACCACCCACTCATGAAACAATGTCAAAGGTTGCACTACCATTGAGTACATGTGTGAAATTTGTGAGTAACTCCTACAGTAGCAGTAGGTAGGAACAAGTGGTGGTGATCCATTTGTGTACTAACTATCCATGAGCCACCTCAATGAAGTGGCCTAAACCATAAGTCAGATGGAGGGTGGTGGACCAATATTTTTTGCCTAATGCATGTAGGTGCCCACAAGGTCAAATCTGAGTGCCTAAGAGGTAACAGTGTCCATCTCATAACAATAGAAATTTCTAGAAATCTCTAGAAATATCACTATCTTTTTGGTGCATTTGGAGGAGGGTGAGGGGGCTACCATCCTAATGATGTAGCATCAAGGGTAGGAGACGGCAGTAGAAGTTGTTGCTAATCAAGTGGCTGAGGCCCTCAATGCTCTGGTGGCATCTATACTAGACATTGCTACACTTAGACATGTGTAGATTTCCCCTAGAATTGTAAGTGGAAGATTAAGTGTAGCCCAGCATGAGGAATTGTTGGACCTACTAGTGGGAATCATGCAATTGATTTTGGATGTCTTTGACCTTCTAGATACCATCATTGGTACCTAGTCAAAGCTTCTCAAGGCAAGGGGTAAGTGAATCACCATGGAGAAGCAACACAAAATAACCAAAGTAGAAAACTAATGCTTGGCTACAAAGGTTGCTAAACTTAGAGCCCACCTTTCTTATCTTGCACTCCTCAACCATGTAGTCAAGTGAGATGAAGCTTTCTAGTAGCTTCAAGTCAAGCTCAAAGAGGCTGAGTACACTAAGGAGTTAATAGTCTTTGACTAGTCCTTGGCCAATACCATAATGTATAACATTCAAAAGAACTTGGTCTAGACTCACTAGGAGAATGAACATCTGACCGTTGAAAATCATCACCTACGAAATGTTGATGCACAGAAGCAACAAATGTCTAAATTCATCCATCAATAACAAGAGCAACTTGCTAGGGTAAACACTGAACTAAGGAGGTTGGTAGCAAAAAATTGAAAGCTCTTGATGGAGGAGGTGCATGCCCTTCACCATAAGTCTGCAATAGAGATCGGCACCTAGAAGAATGAGGCCCTCAAATTTGAGAGGGTCAAGAACCATTATAGGGATGGGGTTGCCTTGCAGAACTAAATTAATGAAAAACATATCCAACTGGTGAGGGTGAAGGTGAATGAGGTCCTCTAGCAACTATAGCAAGGAGGAAATATTTGGCAGCCCATCTTTGATGGACTAACCGAATACAACAAAGCAGAAATTCACATGAAGGAGATGCAGATTAAGGAAATGATTGAATGCATGGAACTTGCCAGTTTCTAATATGCAAACATGACAATGTTGACTGTTAGAAGGCTATAGTTAGAGTTGGAGAAGTAGGTGGCCAACTCATGCTTATTGTATGAGGTTGAGTTTAAACATCATAAAGAGACCAAATAGAAGCTTGAGGCTGCAAATGCTAAATTGGACATTCTCAAGGAGTGATTCACTGATTAGAGATCAATTGTTGAGAACTTGAACAAGAGATTTAATGACTGGTAGGAGCTATAGAATACTATCAAGGCATTTGATGTGAAAAAAAAAGTAATTCATAGCCTGGTTTGTCAATGTCAAGGAGTTGTTCCCCACAATTCTCTATCCATGGGATATTTCCATTTTGGTCCACATTGGTGTAGTGTGAACCGAGAATGATTCCTAGAGTAAGGAGGAGAAGATAAATACATTATTGGATGCCTTTCATCTTCCACCAATAGTTGCAGCTATAGCACGACAACCATAACCACAACCTCCACAATAACCACTACATGCTCTGGAAGGTGGGGAAGGTCCTTAGGTGCCTTAGGAAGCTCCACTTCCTAGGACTGTTTGACCTTCTTCTTCATTTTCAAGCCACTAGAGGGGTTGTGTTAATTTTTTGTCATGGTGTTGAATTTTGTTATCATGAATACCCTATTTTGTAATGATCATAAATATATACACTTGGGTACTCAATGTCAATGAGTTATTTTTTTGTTTATTATGTGTTAGTTAAGTTAGTTAATAATCCCATACCTTCCTAAAATTTTGTAAAGAACTTGTTCTTCCTTTTTTTCACTCGAGGACAAGCTCTCATTTAGTCATGGAGGTATGATGAATATTTCATCATTGGACCACGTTGATGGGATGTTGTCGACGTAACCCTGTCAACAAGATCCCATCCAAAACATGTTGTCATGCTACTAAGCTACCGAGCGTTAGGCACTACTAGGATTACCAAGTGTAATATATGCTCATAGTGGTTGTACTTATGTTTGTTATTTAATTGATATTAATTACTGAATTAAAATTCATTAAATTAAAATGCATGAATAATAAATGCATAGGAAAAACATTAATCTATTGCAAGTGCTACAAGGTTTGATTAGAAAATCTCGTCCTTATTATCATTCACACTGAGGTGCTTAGGTACATCAATTCTCAAATAAAGATCCATACACTTCTTTGACTCATATTGCAAGCACTTAGAAAATATTCTAAGTCTAGAGAAAAAAAAGTTGTAAGAGCTTCACTATAAACAATGGAAGAAGTTCCATAAATGTGGTGGGTATATGCACATTTATAAGTGATGATAGGGTGCTACGTCGACAAGTACTTATCAACATAGGAAACCATATCAAATATCAAAAATGCTACACAAGATGTATACAATGATGATCAGATCATATGAACAGTGTATATCCTTTTCAATGAAGACATCATAGGTGGATTTAAATATGATCAAATCATATTTGACTTCAATTTCATAGGGCTTATAGGATCAGCCTGGTAGATACTCCT
>MNCI01016152.1:119027-158452 GCA_015680685.1 Gnetum montanum | reverse complement strand
GAGGCTCAACGAGCAAGAGATCAGCAGCAGGTGAACAGATATGAATAGTTGAAGGGGAAACAATTCATTAACCCCTTATTTCTGCAAGGGCTACTAGACGATGAGGATCCCATCTTTCATGACACCCATTCAACTGAACTTCCCCTGGGACACCAGGTTGTCCAATCCATGATTCATTCCAAGCACCTAGGTGGCCAACATTCCCAAGGGGATGGAAGGTCACATAGCAAGGATGAATAAGACGATCAGGACCGTCATCAGGGTAGAGGGAGAGATTGTTCTCCTTCTTCTCCATCCTCTCGCTCTCCTTCTCCTTCATCCAGCTTAGGCTTTGATCATAACCAAGGTAGGAGGAAGTAAAAGGACAGGGGCAAAAAGGTTCGGAAGGATCAGAAGGAGAAACATGAGGAAACACGCGAGCCATTGCGTGATGTTCACCAGCATGAAAGAAGGGGTAGCTGGAATCATCACAGATATCATAGTCCCCAACAAGACTATGATTCAAATGAGCCGTTGTTAGGTACTCGAAGCATGCTCCAGATTACAGAGGCAGTTCACATTCTAAGTAGGCACATAAAGGATAGTCAGATCAAGCGAGTTGATATGAACAACATCCCCAGATTCAAAGGGGGATACAACTGTGATCCACAGACCCACTTGCAGGCATTCCATGATGCCTGCACCCTACAAAACATTGATAATGATTGGCAACGGTTGAAGCTGTTCCCTCGCACACTCATCAAAGAAGCTGAAAGTTGGTACTGGTCCTTGGAGCCAGAATCAATCAGAAGATGGAGTACGATGCTTGAAATCTTTAATGATAAATATCAAACGTACTCTAGAGTGGCGAATCTGAGACGACAGATCCAAGGTTGGAAACAAGGGAATCATGAACCCTTGGATGCCACCATGAGCAGGTATTACTCACTGTTACATCGGTGCCCTGGTCATGGTTACTTTCAATGGGCACATCTTCGCCAGATTATTGATGGACTCCATTTTGAAACACGAAAGACCCTGGGCGTGTATGCCAAGGGACGGTTGTCAGAGCTAAGGGCCCATCAATTGCAACGCCTCATTGACCAGGTGGCAAAAGCGGAAGGAGAACTCAGAAAAAAGGAGAGTGCAGAAGAATTCAACTGGGATCCTTCCCTCAGAAAAAGGAAAGTTCATTTTTGTGATGAGGAGGAAGAATCATCATTGAAAGCAGCGGTAAATCGAAAGACTTTGCCATTACAAAAGTTCACATCTGAAATTTCGGCAAAGGTAGATAAGATGTGGGACTGTTTGGACGAAAGGGTCCAAAGTGTGTTGAAAATTGTAGAGGAGTCCAAAGCACAAGGTAATGACCACGATCGGTGCAGGAACAAGGAAGCTGAACGTGCCCTGTATAAGGGAAAGGGCAAAGTTGCTGTAGCAAAGCAGGTTGCAGACTCTGACATCGAGGAGGAAGATGAATGTGGCATATGCCAATATGAACATCCTAAGGGATGTTGTCTTGTGGTGTCACATCTTCAAGAGTCTGGGGTGTATGCATTGAACCCTTGCTTGGCACAAAGGCAAACACCTTGAAGGTTGCCTTATCCACAAGGCAATTTAGGCGATTCCACTAGCAGCACCAAGGATACTATCCAAGTGGAGCGCCACCGCAACCGTATGAATACTTCCAACAGTGGCAGCACCCACAAACATGGGGGATGCCACCTCTAAGGTAGTAGTACCCTTACAAATAGCCAGATCCTTATGGATACTATGTTCAGCAACTGGTCTCTCCAAGGGACTCTTCCAACCATGTGGCCTTTCAAAGTCATTACCACCCGTAGAGTATTTTCGCCCCCAATCTCCATCACCTCGAGGGGGGGGGGGGGGTGGGGGGAACTCACATCTCTTCTACCCTCCATCATCTTCTCTTGCCACTTCTCCACCACATCCCACTCAGTTGCCACCTGCACCTCCGATGCAGGGAGAGATACCGCCATAACCGCAGCAACGAAACGCTACGAGGGCTGTTAACTTACAATTGGCACCTCAGCTGCATGGACCAGAATCCTAGCCATGGAAATGTCCCTTTTTCCTACCTAACAATTTGAACATACCCTCGCATACACCTGTGGCCAGTGCCTTTGAACCTACAAGTGCCTCCACTATTCCACCAACAGAGCAGCCTCCAAGGCAACAACAACAACACTCCAACGTCTAGACGGTCATGCTCACGCATGTTGTGACCGACTGGATCAAAGCAAGTCACCTTCCCCAAAAATTAATAGATCTGGGAAGCCCCCTCATTTATCTTTAGGTGCTAGGGAATGAGCCATGCAAAGTTCTTTTAGACTCGAGGTCAGGGGTCAATTTGATCTCTCATGATATGTACAAGAACTGGAACCTACCCCCGCTAAAGAAGAGCAACATTTAGCTTGAGTTGGCAGACTAGTCCATCATCGTTCCTTTGGGATTGGTGGAGGACATTGTGACCACTGTCTGTGGCTAGTCCTACGCTGCTGATTTCCTTGTCATCCGTGTAGAGAACTGTAAGGGAAACTTTCTAATCATCATGGGAAGGGCCTGGCTAAGTACGGTGGATGCACGACTCGGCCTCCACGATCTATCCCTTGAAATTTCCAAGGAAAATCCTTTCGGGAAGATCGAGAAGAAACGCGTTCCATGCATTGCGTACAGTGACTTAGGGTGCAACTATGTGTAGCAATTATGGTCTGCTAAGTAGATATCCATTCAAGCATGCAGTCGGTGTACCAAGGAATCACCTGTTCAATAGTGCCTGTACGTAGCAGCCACTAACCAAGAAGGCACCCAGTGGCTGACAGCTGAAGCTAGCAGCACATTGTGCATGGAACCATCAGAGGGGCTTGTACAAGCCTACATTGACAGCAGAGATGAAATGGAAGAGATTCATCAACAAGTCTCCACTGTTGATGACCAAGATGACTGGGGACAACTAGAAATCTTTGAGAGCTTCAAACAAGAGCCCCTGAAGTTAAATTCTTTACCAGCTCACTTAGAGTATGCATTTTTGCAAAATGGCAAGCCTGTAATCATTAATGCCACCCTTGATCCAAAACAGAAGAAGAAGTTGCTGAAGGTGGTCAACAAATGGGTTGCTGCATTCACATGGTCCTATCCTGAGTTCACGGGAGTTGATCCTAAGGTCTGCCAGCATCGGATCTATCTTGACCCTTCCATGAAGCCACGACGAGAGCCACAAAGATGGTTGAATCCCAAATTGAAGTAGGTTGTAAAAGATGAAATCGAATAGTTGCTAAAGGCAGGATTCATTTATTCTGTTGTCGATAGCGAATGGGTTAGCCCACTTGTTATCGTGCCCAAGAAAGGTGGCAAGTGGAGGGTCTATATTGATTTCCGGTTGCTTAATATGGCGACCTTCAAGGACCACTTCCCACTCCCATTTGTGGACCAGGTGTTGGACACCATAGCTGGGCATCGCTACTACAGCTTTTTGGATGGTTATAGCGGTTATAACCAAATCCAAATAGCACTAGAGGACTAGGCCAAAACTACTTTCATGAGTCCATGGGGGACTTTCGCATATAAGAAAATGCCCTTTGGCCTGTGTAATGCTCCTGCTACCTTCCAACACCTTATCCTAAGCATTTTTCAGCAACAAATTGGCAATGGTGTAGAAGTCTTCATGGATGACTTCTCCACCTATGGGGCCACATTCGAGCAAGCCTTGGACTGTCTTGAGTAGGTTCTCAAATGGTGTGTAGACACCAATCTGCGGCTCAATTGGCAAAAAATCCATTTGATGGTCCAAGAAGGCATTGTGTTGGGGCATTGCATCTCACAAACAGGGATCAACGTAGATCCTGAAAAGATCAGGGTTATCCAGGGAATCACCCGCCAACCAAGTATCGTCAAAGATGTTTGGTCATTCCTTAGACACACTGGTTACTACCGATGATTCATTGAAAACTTCTCAAAGATCGCCAAGCTGTTGGTAGAGTTGACAAAGAAGGACGCTCTGTTCATCTGAACCAAGGAGTGCAAATCTGCATTCCAAGTGTTGAAACAGAAACTCGTAGAAATTCCAGTTCTACGAGCCCCTGATTGGTCCAGACCCTTTCACATTATGATAGATGCATCCAACTTCATTATGGGAGCTGTGCTTACATAGTGTGACGAGCAGAAACGTCCTTATTATATCCACTATGGAAGCCGTAGTATTGTGAGTGCTTAGTTGAACTACACCACCACTGAAAAGGAGTTAAGGGCAGTGGTGTTTGCCTTGGACAAATTCTGGCACTATGTGCTTGGATACGAGGTGTTTGTGCATACTAACCACAGTGCTATTTGGTTCCTGATGAATAAACCAATGGTGATCCCTCGCATTATCCGGTGGTTGGTGATTCTTCAGGAGTTTGATCTCACCATGGTAGACAGGAAGGGGATTGAGAATGTGGTCATTGACCACTTGTCTCGGTTGCGATGGGATGATGCAGAAGAGAAGAAGCCCTTATCCGACCAATTTCTAGATGAACTCCTTTTCATAGGCACGATTGATCCTCAAGCAACTAAGGAATCCCCTTAGTTCAACCACATCCTCACCTACCTCACAACCCAGGAGCTACCTAAGGAGTGGAACCATTGGCAGAAACAAAAGTTTCTTCATAAGGCCAAACGTTTCATGGAAATCAATGGCCACCTTTACAAGGTGTGCATAGATGGCTTGGTTCGATGGTGTGTCCCTGATGATGATACGTTGCATGTCTTCCATGATGCTCATGAGGGTCCTTGTGGGGGCCACTATGCTGGATGCCGCACTGCCATTAAGATCCTGCTTGCAGGGTATTACTGGCTCACTATCTTTAGGGATGCACAATGGTTCGCTTGCTCCTGCGAACGATGCCAGAGGGATGGTGGGATGATGGCACGGTTAGAGGGACCTCAACAGTGGATCCAGCCACTGGAGCCCTTTGACATTTGGGGCATTGACTTCATGGCACCCATAACACCAATGTCAAATGGAAAGGCATACATCATCATGGTTGTGAACTACTGTACAAAGTGGGCAGAAGTGGCCGCTGTCACCAACTGTTCTTCCAACACCGCCGTACGATTTGTCCAACAACAAATCGTTAATAGGATTGGAGTGCCACGTGCACTCATTTCAGATAATGGAACTCATTTTACGGGTGTCACCATTCGAAAACTCATGCAACGCTTAGGGGTAACACATAAATTCACAACTCCCTATCACCCTCAAGCCAACGGGTAGGCCGAAGTCACCAATAGGGAGATCACCAAGATCCTTAGCTGAACCATCAGCAAATACAGGAGGGATTGGAGCACTAAGCTTAATGATGCCCTATGGGCCTATCGCTCCACTTGGAAACTTCTTGTAGGGTACTCTCCTTATGAGTTAGTGTATGAAAATTTGCCCCATGAGGGATAACCCCCATGATTAAACATTTGGCCGTGAAAAGGATTAATAAGTGGATAAATAGGATCCATACATGTATGAAATGTTGGAAACCTTTCATACCCCAGCCATTGGGTGTCTATTGGTGGTGTGGTGGCTGGGTAGAAATATTGTTGGTCACATACTTGATTGTTATATGTATGGTGGGTCAAGATATGAGGTGTGTTAAAATTATGGATGACTAGCCCACTATTGCACCCTTGAGTATGAGATGGTATGCATGGATTCATTTATCTCCCCACATTTGTAGATTCATTGGTTGGATGTGGGATTGGAGTACTAATGGATGGTGGCCCTTGTGTAGGCTTAAAGGATGGTAGTGGTGAAAAGGAAGATGGTGTACTAGATTGGCATTGTGTTGGCTCAAATGATGTGGTGGGTCCATGCGTGGTTTGCTTCGGCTTATGGCGTTTCCTCCAGAGGGGGCGTTTCCTACATTGTAGTTGAAACCCACTAGTGTCGTCATGTCTATGCACATGTGTAGCACAAGTGGCATTCATTTGTTAATATTGTGGTGTGAAGCCTTCCTGTGTTCCTAACGATGGCATATAATGAGGTGGATTATGAGAATATCGAGGGTAGGATGGATCGTAAGAGGCATGAGGTGGTGATCCTTTAGGGGATGTCATGAATTCATTGTTCCTGGAAGAGTGATAGTGGTGATTAGAAGTAAAGGATGTAGAACTAATTGGAGAAACAATGTGTTGAATGTAATATCCATGCAGTTTCGGTGGATAGTACTAATTTGGTGGTGGCCTCTCCATGACTGTGGTTGTTGAAACTACGGTTGATGACCATGTTGAGGCTAGTAATAAGTCTCCCTAGGATGGTACAATCGGTTATGGGATTGTCTATAATTACCTTGTGGGAGAGGAAATCTCCCAGGCATGTGCTCTTGCACAAACTTTAGATTTAAGGCACTTGTCCAATACTCCCGTAGATGCAACAAGACTAGGAAATGGCCCTATAGATGATTATATATGCAAATGTCACATCCATTATCTTCATTTGTGTTGAGTCTATAGCTTCATTTTCTTTAGCCATGTTCTTTGTTTGCCAAAAAGTGTTCTTGGCTGTTTCTTGGTTCTACATCCTCTGTTTAGTATGATTGTCTAGCTTATTTTGCATGATCCTCTCCTCAACCATATCAATGAGAGTTGAAACATTTTCATATATCCAGTTGGACATCCTATTAAACTTTGCTTGAAGTTTGTCGATAGACTTCTATATCGGCAAGGTTTGTTTTGGGATCACCTTATCGAAAGTTGTTTCATTTTTCTTACCATAGATTTGGACCTCCTTCTATTGAAGAGTTGTGTCCCATTGATATTTCTCAAAATTCTCACATTTGCACATCTCTCCTTCTTCTTTTGCCACATGCTCTATTATCTCTTTGACCTAATGGGCTTGAAGCTTGTATAATTGCCTTGGGGCATACATCCCAAGGGTCGCCCTTGTTTAATTACAAAGCCCATCTATGATGTGGTAAAATTTCTCTTCCTTGGAGAAACCATGGCTTGGGAATTGATTTAATAAGGCATAATATCTATCTAAGGCCATGTCTAAGGGTTCATGTTGTTTCTTGTTTCCACTCTTGGGTTTGGTATTTCTCGTTGAAAAGTTCCAACATTGTGAACCATTGTTGGATTGAGTTTGGTCTCAATGATCTATACCACATTTAGGCTCTATCAATTAGTGTTCTAGAAAAGAGCTTAAGCTTTTTCCATCCACTTTCAATGTTATAGTTAGCACAGGCATCATGGAAGTCTTGTAAATGATGTTGCAAATCTGAATCGTAGCCTCTTGTAAATTTTAGAATATTATTCATGTCAAGCTTAGGTAGTCAAATTTGTTTGCGATGCCTACGAGATATCTTAATAGCCTCTATGATATGCATTAGGCTCTTAGTGGCGAACAAGGATTCATCGTCATCAAACATATTGTATGTTCATGGTATCCTCTTTGACGTTTCCCATGGGTTTGATTCTAGTCTTTAGTTCGACCCTTTAATGGAGCTCTATCCCTACACCTACATTCATCTTCATCAGAACTAGACGTTGAAGGGAAAGAGGAAGATGAGGAATTGGAAGAGTTGCCATGGCTCCTATTGTGTTCCTCAGGGTCCCTTAATTTATCGTTTCTTGGTTTTGAGGAGGTCTTAGGACTTAAGGCCTCCCCTAGTTTAGGACCTATGTCATCTCCTCCAAGATTGTCTATCTTAGGTAAATGTAGTCTTTGAGTGTTGTCAAGGTGGTCATGATCATAAGGAACCCCTGCATAAGTTTGATCACTCCAATATTCTTCATTGTATATCTTGTTATGTCTCTAATGAATGTGTTCGCTATATAGCACATAGTCACTTCCGTGTGAGAGAGACATTGTTGTTGGTTAGTATGTGTGTGATTTAATATTTCTTAAAAGATATATTGTTAATACCTTTTATAGCAATCTTGTATAATATAACTAATTTAGATAACTAGCACCCTCCTTGGTAACAAAGCCAATGATTAGCAGTGAGGTAACCCTACGCTCAACCATACAAATCACAAGTGTTCATGCATGATCTGGTCGAATTCCATGGATGGGACTAGTTGTAGCATCTAGATGGGACTAAACCATGCATGACATTAATCTATTCTCAATGCTACAAGGATTGTCAAAAGAGTTCGTTTTTATTCTTGTAACAATGTTGCACTTAGGTACATCAGTGTTCAAACAAAGAACCGTACACACAAACTCCTTTTGCGGGCATCAAAAAATATTCTAACTTTAGAGAGAAGAAATGGCAAGATCTTTGCTACTCTGACTAAAAACTAACTTAAAAATTGTCTCAAAATGAGAGCTTAAGCATTGTATTTATAGGCTAGAGTATATACCCCGATGTTAGGTACTCAATGTCACATCTAGGCCCCATCATCGTGTACGAGATGTTACGTACTCGACGTTGGAGCAGACAGAAAATAACTATTCATCAGATGTTAAGGCTTCGATGTTAAGATAGGCAAATCATGACTCATCAGTACCCAATATTTACATCTAATGTTCATCTTCGGTTAAGTTATGAGGTCATAGAAATGTTTCATTTTTACACAAGAAACTTCTATGTTTAGTGAGGAAACTAGACCTTCACAAATGAATATAATTGAATATAAAATCGAATTAGGGACTGGCCAATGAAAAAAAAAAGAAAATATACTTTTCAAAAGTGAGGGCCTTAAATATTTTTCCAAGTTAACCGATATATTATGGATGATGTGCTATGTGGTTAAGCCACCTGTTGATTTTGCTTGATAGCTTCTCTCGTGCATAGCCACACCTCTACAACTCATGCTCCTCCAGGCTTATCTCGCATGCTAAACCTCCTGAAAATGCTGCTACAAAGCCTACAAGTAATTTTGCTACTATTTCTGCAATAGCAACTAGAATTAATTCTGGCTGTCTCATTTTGTTGTTGTTGTTGAAGATGAGTTGTAGTGGATTCTTGAGTGTAAGGAATGCTTCCAGAGCCCTCATCTCCCTCTTCTACCTTCATAGCATTTGCATAGCTTCCCTTAGAGTTACATGAAATAGAGGTGGAAGAATTATTTACATTTTTCTCTTCTTTTGCATCATCATCATCATCATTATCGTCCTCATTGTCATCTTCTGATAGATACTGATGAAGTGTCATTAAGTCCTGCGTCAACTGGGTCGCGTATACGGGGCTGTGTATACACGGCTGTGTCGACGCGGGCCCGTCGACATGCCTGCCACATTGATGCGGGCTCGTCGACGTGGCTTTCCTACGTTGATGTGGCCCCGTTTACACAGCCACCCATCTCGGCCTATAAATAAGAGGGCCTTCCGCCTCATTTAGGCATCTTTCAGTTAGTTGTAACGAAGCTCTTGCAATTTGTTCCCATAGGAGATAGAATATTTTCCAAGTGCCCGCAGCAGGTGTAAGAAAAGTGATCGGCTCTTTATTCGAGCGTTGATGTATCTAAGCCCATTGGCGTGATGGTAATAAAGATGAACTATTCAAGCATTCCTTGTAGCATTTGGACTTAGCTATTTTATGCATTTAGTAGTTTAATATATTTATGCTTTGTTAGTTACATGTTAATTACTTAAGTTTCTGTTATTATTATTTTAATCACTATTGTTCATTCATAGTTCGTAAAGGCCATAAGTACGACCATCTTGAACATAAATCAAACACTTGGTAAACCCAGTGACGCTTAACATCTGGTAGCCCAGAAGTGTTAGGAGATGCTCAGAACATGCTCGAAAGATGGGACCGGATACTTATGCTAGGAATAGTTAGAATACAAGTTAGGATAATTAGAGATTAGATAATTGTTTATTCCTTACCTTTTATACCTTAAATTAGCCGCCAAAAGATATGCAAAAAGCTATAAAAATCATTAGCCTTAGTCTTACTTAACCATCGTAAATGGAACATCACAAGTGGGGTTAGGAAGACAATGACCGTTCTAACCCAGAGTTTCATTGGTTAGAGTCTAGTGTATGTTGAGTACTTACAGTCTACAGAATTCAACCGGGTCGCGTGTGAACACTTGTGATTCGTATGGTTGGACGTAGGGGTACCTAGCCGCTCATCAGATACTAAGATGAGTTTTGTGGCTATTGTGGGTATTGTTGTTGGAATTGTGGGTGGAGTTATTGAAATTATAGAGAGTAGGGATTGGGATTGTTTATGTTGATGCATACATTTTGGTCACACCAACACCTGGGAAAAAAAAACTTATTTTTGGAGACTACTGCCTAGGGTTCTTCCGGTATGGGTATGGAAACCTGAGAATAGTCTTAGTTAGAGAGGGCTACATGGTCTTTTGAAAATAATAAAAAAAATAGAAATTTTAATTGGAATGAGTGTCTTGAATTCAAGAATAGAAAAACTAACCAAAATCAATTTTCCCTGCTTCCTGATTGTTGTCACTATTCACCGCCAGTCCATTGTGGACATTGTTGTAGCCAACACTACTTATAACTACTGGAGGAGGGAGAGAAAGAGAAGAGGCTAGATGAAGGGGCCCATTGATGCGTCTCTAATGCATAGGAAAAATATGCCTTATTGCCAACATGAGAGGAAAATTTGTCCTTTTTTAGAGAACCCTACTCAAATGCACGGCCTACCAAAAATAGAATGGAATTATAGAACTCGTGCTTGCAACAACTATTATCTACTGTTGCAACACTATAACAGAGAGAGAGAATGAGGCTCTAGATCCCATTGTCACGGGTTGGTAGATGCGTTGTTGTCTATAGTCCTATGTTTACTTTTCTCACAGGTCTACCATGAAAAGGGAAAATAAAACCACCACCTCTTAGTTTCATGTTGAGATTATTGACTATCATTCATGCAACTTTGCTATTACTAACTATCGTTGGTATATTTCCAAGAATAAAGAAACAGAACTGTAAAACTTACCTACCATGCTTGTTGTCCACGCATGTCATCTACTCTATTGTTTCCCTAACAAAAACAAGAGAATAAAGAGAGAGAAAATCATCATCTACTGGTTTCTCAGTGCTTGGAGATCCCCTGCCTATCTGTGTGCACCTCAATGGAGAGAGACACAGCTATTTGAGAAGAGAGCCCAATTTGTTAAGGAGGCCATCGCTCCCTCCCCTTCCCAACATCGCTTTTGTTCTCTACTATATAGCTACTTGCTAGTGATGTTTCACCTCCTCACATGTTGGTCCACCTTCTCACACGTCGGTCCACCTTTCCACACGTCAGTTCACCTTTCTACACATTGGTTCATCTTCTTGCACATTAACATTGTTTGGTGAAATGATATATGATTTTATAGGATAGTTTTGTTGTTTATGGCCTCATGTGATAGCATGGGCGAGGTTAGCTATAACACTTAGCCCCCAAACAACAAATTGCATGCAAGTGCAAGGAGTAACAAAAACCATAAAATTTTAAAAGGAAAATAATAAAATAAGAAATTTTTAAAAATATAAATTTAAAATTGAATAATAAAGCCACCTCACCCAAGTTAGGACTCAGGTAAGGACTACCAACATCAGAAATTTGAAAATGGGGCTGGGAAATAAGGGTTATAAAAAAACGTTTTAATAACAACAATTTTCAGAAAAAGGGAAGCATAAAAAAAGGCATAAAATAAAGGGTCTGAAGACAAAGATTAAAAAAAAAAAGGTTCCAAGATAGGTTGAAAAAATGAAATAGCCACAAGAAAATGACAAGAAGAGCTGATAAACAAAAGGTAGGTTCATGCCCTCCTTCTAGTGGCAAAAAGGAGTTGATACATAAATTTTGGTCACACCAACACATGAGGAAGAGAACTCTTTTTAAGAGACTATTCCCTAGGGTGCCTCTTGTATGGGTATGGAAACTTGAGAATAGTCTCAACTTGAGAGGGCTATGTGGCCTTTTGAAAATAATAAAAAAATGAAAATTTTACTAGGAATGAGTGTCTTGAATTCAAGAATACAAAAGCTAATCAAAATAAATTTTTCTTGCTTCTCGACTACTGTTGTCATTCGCAACTAGTCCGTTGTGAACGTTGTTGCAACCATCATTGCTTATAGCCACTAGAGGATGGAGAGAAAGAGAAGAGGCTAGATGAAGGGACCCACTAATGGATCTCTAATGCATAGATAGACCGTGCCTCGTTGTCAGCACGAGAGAGGGAAATTTGTCCCTATTTGAAGAACCCTGTAGTAGATGCACCACCCACCAAAAATAGAACAAAATTATAGAATTTATGCTTGCAACTATTGTTATCTACTATTACAACACTGCAACAAAAAGAGAGAACGAGTTGCCAAATCTTGCTGTGACGGGCTAGTAGATGTGTTGCTGTCTCTAGTCCTACATCTGTTGTCATCACAGGTTTGCCGTGAAAAGGAAAAAGAAAACCACTACATCTTGGTTTCCTATTGAAATTATTGACAATCGTCCACGTAGCTCTGCCATTGCTGATTGTCACCAGTCCATTACCATGAATAAAGAAACAGGACTGCAGAACCTACCTACCATGCTTGTTGTCCGCGCACATCAGCTGGGTCGTTGTCTTCCCAAGAAAAATAGGAGAAGAAAAAGAGCAAAAATTGTCATCTGTTGGTTTCTCAACCCTTGGAGGCCCCCTACCCATTTTTGTGCACCTCAATGGAGAGAGATGCAGTTATTTGGAAAGAGAGCCTAATTTGTTAAGGAGGTCCTTACTTCCCTCCTTCCTAACATCATCTTTGTTCTTTGCTTTATAGTTGCCTGCTAGTGATGTTTCACCTCCCCACACGTTGGTCCACCTTCTCACACATCGGTCCATCTCCCTGCACATCGGTTCATCTTCCTACACATTGGTCTACCTTCCTACATGTTAACATTGCTTCATGAAATAGCATATGATTTTACAGGACAGTTTTGTTGATCATGGCCCCATGTGATAGCATGGGCAAGGTTGGCCACAACACTTAGCCCCCAAATAACAAATTGCATGCAAGTACAAGGAGTAAAAAAAAAACCACAAAATCTTAAGAGAAAAATAATAAAATAAGAAAAATTTCATAAAAATAAATTAAAAATTGAATGATAAAACCACCTCACCCAAGGTATGATCAAGGTAAGAATTGCTAACATTAGAAATTCGAAAATGGGACTAGGAAATGAGGGTTATAAAAAAAGGTTTCGATAACAACAATTTTCAAAAAATGGAAATCATAAAAAAAGGGCATAAAATAAAGGGTTTGAAGACAAAGATTTAAAAAAAATAATAGGTTCTAAAATAAGATCGAAAAACAAAATAGCTAGAAAAAAATGGCAAGAAAAGATAATAAACAAAAGGTAGGTTCATGCCCTCCTTCAAGTGACAAAAGGAGTTGATGTATAAATTTTGGTCGCATCAAAAGCTAGGGGAAAAACTCATTTTAGAAGACTATTGCCTAGGGCACCTCTTGTGTGGGTACGGAAACTCGGGAATAGTCTTAGTTAGAGAGGGCTACATGGCCTTTTGAAAATAATAGAAAAATAGAAATTTTAATTGGAATGAGTGTCTTAAATTCAAGAATACAAAACCTAACCAAAATAAATTTTTCCTACTTCCTGGTTGTTGCTGTCATTTACCATTGGTCCATTGTGGATGCTACCACAGCCAACACTACCTATAGCTGTCAAAGGAGGAAGAGAAAGAGAAGAGGCTAGATGAAGGGGCTTACTGACGTGTCTCTGATGCATAGACAAAATGTGCCTTGTCGAGAGCACAATAGATAGAAATTTGTCCTTGTATGGAGAAGCCTGCCATGGATTCATCGCCCACCAAAAATAGAATGGAACCATAGAACTCATGCTAGGAACTGTTGCTGTCTACTATTGGAACACCACAGTAGGGAGAGAGAACAAGTCACTAGATATTACTATCACGGGTCGGTAGACATGTTGTTGTCTCTAATCCTACGTCTACTGTCGTTATGGGTCTGCTGCAGAATGGGAAAAGAAAACCTTCGCTTCTTGGTTTCTTGTTGAGATTGTTAATCATTGTTCACATAGCTTTGCTATTGCTAACTATCGTTAGTCTATTACCAAGAATAAAGAAATAGGATTGCAGAACCTACTTGTCATGCTTGTCGTCCATGCACATTAGCTACATTGTTGTCACCCTAAGAAAATAGGAGAAGAGAGAGAGAGAAAACTACCGTTTGCTAGTTTCTCAACCCCTAGAGTCCCCCTTGTTCATCTGCCTGTGCCTCAATGGAGAGAGATGTAGTTATTCGAGAAGAGAGCCTGATTTGTTAAGGGGGCCTTTGCTGCCCCCTTCCTGACATCATCTTCGTTCTTTGCTTTACAGTGGGCTGCTAATGACGTTTCACCTCCCCACATGTCAGTCCACCTTCTTACACATTGATCCACCTCCTTGCATGTTGGTTCATCTTCCCACACATCGGTCCACCTCCTTGCATGTTGGTTCATCTTCCCGCACATTGGTCCACCTCCTTGCATGTTGGTTCATCTTCCCCCACATCGGTCCACCTTCCCGCATGTTAACACTGCTTGGTGAAACAGGATATGATTTTACAGGATAGTTTTGTTGATCATGGCCCCATGCGATAACATGGGCAAGGTTGACAACAACATTTTGCATGTGCTAGATAACAAGCTTCATCATCATCTATGTCCTTCATCATCATTGAAGCAGGTTAGAGATCTGTGCTGCTTTCTTTTGCCCCTGCTCTATATTTCTACTCTTTTTTGTATCTTCCTATTGAACTAAAAGTTGATTTTGATTAGCATTTACTATTTCTTACCCATAAACTTGGCCCAAGTCACGCTTGCTGTATGGCTATTAATCTATGGGCAAGGTTATTCCCCATAATTGTTGGATAAATTTGAAAATGCTTCAGTGAAAATGATCGATGAATATGCATTTGCCAAAATTCTGATTCAAGATTTGGTGTTTAGAGGATCATCCCAGGAATCCAACCCAATGCCTTCTGGTAACATTAGAAATAATAACCAGACCAAACTTTTCATCTTCTTGTGATAGAGTCCTACAATTTTGAAGAATATATTGTTTGAGCCATTTCCCTATGTACCATTACTAGAGCCTCATTATTTTTGTATTTGGATCATCAAGTGATCCCTTCTAATGTGAAAGATAACCAATCATATGTTGAATGGTAGAACAGTACAGTGAATAACTGTAGATCAAATTTTGTTAATCTATATATCAGGCTTGAATAAAAGTCTACATTAGGATAAAGCTTCCTTTTAATGAAGTATTTGTCAAAAAGAACTATTTTCTCTAGTTCAATTGCCACCTCTATCAAGGGATCATGTTCAATGATTAGAAATAATTCATTACCTAACTTTCAAATAAGCTTGACCTAAGGATCATAGTTTTTGTAGACACGATGATCAAATCTAGTCATCTTCCTCTTCATATTCTTAGCATCTGAGATGAATTGTGGAATGTTGTTAATGAGTCGTAAAATGGTTGCGTTGATTGGGCCTCGTCGACTAGGCTTTGTCAAAGCATGATTTAATTTGTTGATGTGACCTCGTCGACATAGTGTTTTTTTACCTATAAATATGTGCTCACCTACTGTGTTTATGACATCTTTGTCATAGTTGTAGCAGAGCTCTTGCAATTTTCTTACATGAAAGAATATTTTTTAAGTACCCATAGTAGGAGTCAAGAGTGTATGGATCTTTATTTAAGCATTGTTGTACCTGAGCACAGCAGTGTGTGCGGTAATAAAGATGAGCTTTTTGATAAACCTTGCAGCACTTCGAAATAGATTTATTGTTTACTTATGCATTTATTTTTTTGTGCAGTTTCTTTTAATGCTTTAAGTAATCAAATAGTTAATTAAGTTAAATTAAGCTAGGTTAAATAATGATTAGTTAAGCACATAAATACGACCACTTCGAGCATATTCTTGGCACTTGGTAATTGCAGTAACACTTAATGTTTGGTAACTTAGTGGCGTTAAATGTGTTCAGGATCTGTATGGTAAGTGGGAACATATATTTATGTTAGGATTAGTTAGGAGGAGCTTGTTAGATTAAATTAGCAATTTAATTATTTTATTTTATACATTATTCTCATCCTTAGGTGACTTAAACTAGAAAACATAAAAAATGATAAAAATCATATGCTTTAGTTGCACTTAACCATACCTTTGCATTTCACAAGTGTAATTGGGAAGACAACGATTGCAACAGTTAGTTTCACTTCCTAGAGACTAGTGTATTTAGAAGGCTATAAGTCCATGGAATTTGACTGGATCGTGTATGAATGCTTAGTGATTCATATGGTTGAGTGTAGGGGTATTTGTTGCTCATCAATTGTTAATAGTAGCAATCTCAATGAGCATTTTTAGGATAGCCTCATTTGCCTCTCCATGCAAGGGATTGTGCAAAGCACTAGTGGCTCCAACAACAATAGTGTAGACATCAACAATACTTGATGCTAGGTGTTGTACAACTGCTGTTGAACGGCTCATCTCATGCTCTATATGCAAACTGAAAAGTACTTATAACACTCTTGCCATCTTAGGATTTGGTTTATATGAAGAATTTCCAAGTGAATCTAACATATAAAGGAAATTTTTTGCATAAGAAAGGTTAGTTGAAGTCAACACAGGTGCTTGTGCTTTAGTCCTTAGCAAAATAGATGTAGCAATTGTTGGAATCTTTCCTAGAATATGCACAATTTACTTATCCCTCATTGTATTCAAATTATAAATATCTTGGCCCCTTAGTGCTAGGTTGACATTTGGATGATATGTAAAGAGAGCACTGGTTGTGCTTACTAGCATACCCATGGGTTGAGTATCATGAGGAATTCCTTGTATAGAACTTAGTAATCCTTTCGGTAAAGCAAAATGCTAAGATATAGTAAGTTCTAAATCTTTTAACTAAGATTTTGATGAAAGATATCCATACATCAAAAGAGAAGCTGCTTCAGTATATGTACTACTCTTAGCTAATTCCTTTGGACAAAGGCATGTTCTAGTTTTAACCTACTCTTTTCCCATGACCAACTTCATTATGCAAGCCTATTCCATTCAATGGCAAAAATGTACCAACACTAACCTTCTAGGATAACTTAATAATGACCTTAATTAATTAACATTCTAATAATATTGCAAGAGGGGTAAGAGGTACTCAGACTAGTGTATCCTTTTTTTACCAACATCCCTTGTAATTAATGTACCTTGTTAAAGTGCAATTAGATCTCCTAGTCAATAACATGCATGAAAATCACTTATGAATGAATCTTGTTAGTTGATAAGGTTCATTTTGAACATGATGCATGTTCATGATTCTCTCAATGAAGTGTGGTCCTAGATGCTATTGTCTATGAAAAATCCATTGAAGGATTACTTTTGGTTGCTATGGATCATCTTAAACATAAGACATATCTTATGGTGGTGGTCCATAACTCTTTCTAGATTATGGCTCCCTATTTTGTCATAGGATCATAGTTGGCTCTTGGTTCTGATTGGCCCTTGGATCATGGTTTTCTTTAATACCAAATGTGACATCCTGTTCCTGGATGTCATGGAAAACATAGAATATATTTTATATTAGACATTATGCTTAAGACGATAATATGAATAATGTCAAATATGTGTAACATTGGACATTAAGCATAAAAAAAATAATAGGGAAAATGTAGAAGAAAAAATGGAAGAATGATTTATTGATGTGAAATAATGCATTTGGGCCATGCTTTGGGTATTCCATGGGGTTATCTTCCTTTTCCATCTATTTCTTAGAGGCTATCCATCACTGCCAGCATGGTTAGGCCTATCACTAACCATAAGATATGGCCATCATCTTCTTATCCCGCTTCACCTAGCACTTGTTACTCACCCTTACCAACTCCATAACTCTATACTAATAAGACCTCCAATACCTGGGTATGAATACCTTAAGTCAAACCTCCAAAGGTTACCTTGAGAGACATGTCCATTATTACAACATGTCCTTTTGGGTCTTAATTACAACTTTCCCTTTCAGGTCTTGTTATGATGATTACAACACTTGTTATGAACATACACCATCTTTGTTATGCAGTGGCACCATATGGGAATGGGAACATTATAGGAAGCATTTAGCTTCTGTTGCTATTTGTTCATTATTTCTAATTGATGGAATTCTTTTGTCTTTAAAGATAGGTTTATCTTTCTCTTTAAAATAAATCCTTTAGTAAAAAGTGAAAACTAATGAGGAAGCTTTTGCCCAATAGGTACATTAGATCCTTTTCTTATCTAGTGGAGGAGTTTTTTCAAGATTGGTTATAAGGATGAAAACTTAAAAAGGCATTTTGAAAACTAATGAGTAGCGAGTAGTCCCTACACCAAACCATACGAATCACTAGCGTTCACTACGTGATTTAGTTGAATTTTGTCTTCTTAGTTTCACTTATGAAGTGCAAGGGTATGGTTAAGTGTAATTGAGGCATATGATTTTTATCACTTTCACATTTTTCATTAATTCACCTAAGTGCTAAAAATAAAGTAATTCAAATGTTAATTTAATTTAGTAACTAACTAATTCTTAGCTAATCATAACATAAGCATTTGTTCCCATTTTTCGTACACATCCTAAACACGTTTCAATGCTATTGGGTTACCAAGTGTTAAGTGCTATTGGGATTACCAAGCATTAATCATATGCTCGAGATGGTTGTACTTATGTATATTAATTATTTGCTATGAATTAATTAATGAAATGCATTAAAGTAAATCACATGAATAATAAATGCATTAAGTAAAAATTAAGCTAAGTCCAAGTGTTACAAGGTTTATGAAGAAAGCTCATCTTTATTGCCAATCACATCGAGGTACTTAGGTACATTAGTGTTAAAATAAAGATCCATACAGTTCTTACTCCTACTGTGGGCACTTAGAAAATATTCTAACTCTGGGAAGACAAAAATGCAAGAGTTTGACTAGCAATTAATGAATGGATGTCAATGTAGCTAGTGAGTGCATATTTATAGGTAAGACAAGACATTGCATCGAAGCATATGTGTCAATGTAGCAAACCACGCATCGACACAATTATGTTGATGCAGAGAAAGGATGGTGACTCATCATACCCCCATGACTAAATGAAAACTCGTCCTCGAGTGAACAAAAGGAGGAAAAATTTTTTTACAAAATTTTGGGAAGGTATGACATTATTAACTAAATCCTAATACACAACTGACATAAACAAACAGTAAGTGCCCAAGTGTGTGGATTTACAATTTTACAAAATTTGGTGTTTATGACAACAAAATTGAACATCATGACAAAAATTGATAACACAACTCCTATAGTAGCTTGAAGAAGAGGAAAGAAATTAGATGGTTCTAGGCGATGAAGGTTCTAGAGGTGCCGAAGGACCTTCTCCTTCCTCTAGTACACGTAGCTGTTGTGGTTGAGGCTATGGTTGTGGCTATTTGACTATAGTTGTAACTACTAGTGAAATATGGAAAGCATCTAGTAATGCTTTCATCTTCGTCTCCTTACTTTTGGGATCGTACACAATCCACACAACATCGCCAATGTTGGCTAGTATGGGAATATCCCACGGACAGGACATTATAGGGAATAGCTCCTTCACATTGATGAACCAAGTTGTGAATTGCTTTTGTTCAACATTAAATGCTTTGAAAGCATTTTCCAGCTCCTCATAGTCATTCATCCTTTGGGCTAGGCTTTTAGCTGCTAAGCTCTAATTAGTGAAGTACTACTTGAGAATGTCAAGTTTAGCATTTGTCGTTTCAAGTTTCTACTTTATCTCCTTATGGTGCTTGAACTCAGCCTTGTATAATAGGTACAAGTTGGCCACCTACTTTTTCAAATCTAACCTTGGCTTTCTAGTAGTTAACATTGCTAAGTTTGCATAGCAAAGGTTAGCAAACTTCATTTATTTAGTCATCTTCTTGATCTACAGCTCCTTGAGGTAGATTTCTACCTTGTTGTACACGTCTAACCCATCAAAGATATGTTATCATACGTCACCTCCTTGTTGGAGTTGCTGGAGGACCTCATTCACCTTTGCCTTTGCTAGTTTGATTTATTTTCATTAATCTCCTTCTGCAAGTTGATGTTGTTCCTATAATGGTTTTAACCCTTTTGAATTTTAGGACCTTGTTCTTCTAGGTGGTGATTTCAATTGTAGACCTTTGGAAAAGGGCACAGATGTCCTCCATCAAGAGATTTTGGTTCTCTCTTGCTAACCTTGTTAGGTCCATTGTCACCTTAGCAAGTTGCTCCTATTGCACTCTTATATATTCAACCATTTTCTCCTTTTTGAGCTCAATAAAATGTAGGTGATGATTATTCTTGTTTAGATTTGCATTCTTCTGATGAACCTCCAACAATTCCTTCTTAATGTTGTATACGGTAGCACCACCTAAGGACTAGTCAAAGATCATTGACTCCTTTGTGTACTCAACATCTTGAAGTTTGGACTAAAGCTGTTGAATAGCTTCATCCCTAATCATTGCTTGGTTGAGTACCACGGAATGAAAGAGGTGGGCTCTAAGTTCTGTAACCACCATAGTCAAGTGCTGATTCTCAGCTTTGGCTATTTTAAGTTAAGCCTTTGCGATGATGCACTTGCCCCTTAGCTCAAATAGCACTAACTGAGTAGCAATGATGTCATCTGGATGGCCAAAGACCTCTGGAATCATTTGTTGAGTTTCCACTAGTTGTTCCAGCAACTTCTCATGATTGAATCTTGCTCTATTTCTAGTTTTGGTGTTTATGCCCTAGAGTTTTAGTGTGTTTGTTACACATGATTGAGGTTCACAACATTAGTTGTGGAGGAAAAGAATATATATAGCTTATGAAAATATTTTCAAAATAAATATATAATACATAAATCAAAAGTAAACAAATTAGTGTTTGCATGTGATGTGCATAAAAGAAATAAAATGGAAAAAAGGTCATCATTATGCCTTACACATAAACCTTTCTTTTGTTTTGTTTTTTTTTTCACTTTAAAACAAAAAGATCCAATACCTTTGCCACTGCCCATTGTAAAACAATTAGGTTTTGTTATTTCTTTTCTGTTCGAAAAAAAAAAACAAACAAGAGCATGTTTTCTTTATTTTTTTTTCTCGTCTCTTCTTCTATTCCACATTTTTTCTAAATTCTAAGCTTTGTGTATGGTTTTTGCTTGTTTTGAACCTAGATTTGGTATTGCTATGGTTGTATCTATGTGGGTGTGGAACATGTTTGGAGTGAAACGGAGTTCTACCAGATTTTGAGGATTTCATGCTTATCTTAGACTTTTTGCCACAACAATTTTAATTGGTGGGTTTTCTTTACCTTTTCCATGTATTTTTATGTTGGCTTAGTGTATATGATCATGCAATGTGGACATGTGGGACAAATAGTTAAAAGATTAAGTTTGTGCATGTTATTTTGCAAATTTTTCAAAATTGCATGGTTTTGGTTACGAATTGCTTATTAATATATATGTGATGTATGATATGATGTGGACTTGTGAAATATGATGTGTGATTTTGATGAGATTGGTATTGTTGGAATATTATATTTTAGGAGCCTATTGTGGCACGAGATTTTCTTGTACTTTCAATTCGTACTAGTGGTAATTAAATATTATTAAATTAATCAAATTTTAAACATGCATGACTTTGTTTCCAGGAGTTCGATTTAGATGAAATTAGTGTTGTTGGGACTGTCTTAGGAAGTGCTTTCTAATCATGAAATTGGTTTTCTTTTTGGGCATATATCATTTTGGAGGTTAGGATAGTGGTCATTTTATGGTATTCCATGCAATTCAAGAAATATGGTTATGGTGCAAAATTTTGTTTTGTCAAATCGTGGTATTGTTTTCATGGAATAAATGTGACGATCAGGTGTGGATATATGTGGTCATGTTATGTTGGTTTTGGATGTGTTGTGCTTGTGGCATATGTTGGCTTAAGCTAGCCAGGCTTTATACATGTCTTTGCGATGACGCTTGTGATGGTTGTTGGTGGGTGATGCTAGCATGAGGATGTGGATTGGTTGGTGATGAGGCACCTTGGAGGTAGTATGGTTTGATCCCCATTATGATGCATCGGTGAGGCTCTTGTCTTAGGCCTCATCCTGAGAGTGAGAGAGCAAAGGTGTGTTCGTCCCTATGACAAGTATGTGGCATAGGTGTGTTTGTTCCTATTTCCAGTCCACCAGAAGGCTAGTGGTTGTAGGTCATAGGTTGATAGATCCTAGCACTAGTTGAAAAAATAAAAGACTAATAAAAGGCCTATAGGTAATGGTTGTTATGAGTACTCATGGCAATGTTTCACATGCTACACTGAGTGTGGATATGTTAACAACCACATGGGCTATGTATATGGTAGTATCAGTTTGTGAGTCATATTGCTGATAAAATATATTATGATTGTGTGAGTCATGGATTTTTTCATGATATAGTGTAGGTATGATGGCATGGGCATGATAGTGGAAAGGCATGTGATGTGGTGTAATGAATAAATGATTGATTATGTCAGACCGTGGCTTTATCCATGATTATATAATAGCCATCTATCCTCTTTGATAATGGTTATGCCAGTGTTATGTGTGATTTGGTGTGTGTGTCCATGTGTTACTCTTAGCAATATTTGATGCAGGTTGTCTTGTACCCCACTCCTCTCCTCCAGTGTAACACTTGTTGACCATCTAGCAGGGGAAGTGTGAAGGCTTCCCACTAAGTTGTACATTGACTTTATTTAATTATAGGTGGAAGTTGTAGGAGCCTAGATGCACACAAAGAGGAAGGGTAGAGGAGAAAAATATTTCCTTGTATAGTAGTATGGACTATTTATAATTGTATGAAACTCTCTGTACTCTTCTATACATATGCTGAT
The DNA here is from genome assembly GCA_015680685.1 of Gnetum montanum. Classification (NCBI taxonomy): domain Eukaryota; kingdom Viridiplantae; phylum Streptophyta; class Gnetopsida; order Gnetales; family Gnetaceae; genus Gnetum; species Gnetum montanum. Next base: position 135,646 of record MNCI01016152.1, on the reverse strand, counting down.
GTTTAGGCACTTTTGTATCATATGAGATTAGTGTAGATTATTGGATTATGTAGAGACATGTAGTTTTATAAATCGACATGTATGTTTAGTATTTGGGTTGGCATGGTTTGTTGTACAGTTTGACCTCCTTAATATAACGTAGTTCTACACATCATTAGTTTTTAGTTTATCATGCTTCCATTGTAAGATTACTAGCGAACATAGGCATCACCATGTTGTAGCTAGGATGGGTTGTTACATTGTGATATTAGAGCTCATTTACTCCAATGTTGTATGATGGTTGGGGTACTCATCCATTTGTGATTTCAAGTTATAGATATGTATCATAGATGTGGTCATGGTGCTAGTGAGGCCTATAGGTTAGAAGGGCCTAATGATAGGTAGGAGTAGCCTACTCAAACATCTAGTGATTGTCCTGCAAATAAGCAACCTGATCTTATACAACAGCTATTACAGATCCTATAGTAGCATGGTGTAGCTAGTGATGCTTTCGTTCCCACAATCAAGGAAGTGGATAGTGGTAGTGGCTAGGTGCTAGCCATTCCTTTGAAGATCCTAGTGTTGTACATCGTGTAGCCCCTTGCATGTGATTCTCTTTCTTTTGGGTTGATAATATCCTCTGTTAGGGGTAATGAAACTCGAGTTGATTAGGTGTGTATAGGTGTACTAGTAGAATTAGAAGGTGTGTAGTGGGTTAGTGATTTACATGTTATGGATCTTGGGGCATACGATGTAATTTTGGGGATGGATTGGTTGTTGCAATTCAATGCTAGTTTGGATTATCTGCAAAAGCTTTTAAGACTACAATCAGTTGATGGTGCTTCGATTGAGGTACAAATGCATCTAAGAATTGTGTGCTTGGATTTGATCTCCTCTTGGATGTACTATAGGATGCTTAAAAAAGGGCATGAATGCTTTGTGGCTACAATATATAAAATAGATATGGTGGAGATAGGTCAAATTCCTATGATTCAGGAATTCTCTGATGTGTTCTAGTTAGAATTACTAGGTTTGCCACCAAGGCGAGAGATTGAGTTCAAGATTGAACTTAAACCTAGTATTGAGCCTATTTCAAAGGCTTCACATAGGATGTCTTCCATAGAGTTAGCAGAGCTAAAGATTTAGGTACAAAAATTGTTGGACAAAGGCCTCATTCAACCTAGTGTATCACCATGGGATGCACCAATGCTCTTTGTTAAAAAGAAGGATGGGGGTTTGCGGCTATGCATAGATTATAGGTAGCTAAACTAGGTGACTATAAAGAATATATATCTTCTACCATCCATTGATGGCTTGTTTGATCAATTATGAGGAGCTCATGTATTCTCAAAGATTGATCTCAAGTCTAGGTATCATCGGGTGCAGGTCCATGAATAGGATGTATCAAAGATAGCATTTAGAACATGATATGATCATTATGAGTTTTTGGTGCTTTCATTAGATTAAAAAATGCATTAGCAGTTTTCATGCACCTCATCAACAGTGTGATGAGACCATGCCTAGGTTAGTTTGTGATTGTGTTCATAGATGATATGTTAGTATATTTTCTTGATGATCAATTGCATGCAAAGCACTTGCAGATGGTCTTACAGACTTTGAGGAAGTACCAATTGTATGCTTAGCCATCCAAGTGTTCATTTTGGTAGTTAGATATACAATTCTTGGGACACATGGTGTTAGGAGTTGGTATCTCTATGGATCCTGCAAAGATTGCAGTCTTTCATGATTGGCTTATGCCGTAATTAATAGTAGATCTTGGGATTGGTAGGATATTATCATAGGTTTGTGAAAATTTTTCTTGCATAGCATCTCCTTTGACTTGATTGTTGAGAAAGGAGGCTAACTTTACTTGGAGCCTAGCTTGTTAGGATCCATTTAAAGAGTTAAAGCATAGATTAGTGACTACTCCAGTGCTAATATCTCCTATACCAAGACATCCATATAATGTTAGTACTGATGCTTTAGGGGATGGATTTGGTTGTGTGTTGATGTAGGAGGGATAGGTTGTGGCTTATGCATCCCATCAATTGAGGCCACATGAAAGTAGATACCCCATGCATGACTTAGAGTTGGGTGCTATGATATTCATAGTGAAGACTTGGTGGCATTATCTATATGGGAAGCATGTTAATATTTGGACTGACCATAAGAGCCATCAATATCTTATGAGTCAACCACAGTTAAACCTATGACAACATAGATGGGTGAAGCTACTTGCTGACTTGGACTTTAATCTTAAATATAGGCTTGGAAAGACTAATAAAGTAGTAGATAAATTGAGTAGGGTGGTAAGTAAGCTTAATAGCTTGACAATCTAATCAAATTTGTAGGAGCAAACATGAGAGCAACAATGATAGGATCCATGGTGTCAAGAATTGAGGCAAAAAATCACCTTTGATGAACAGCTTTTTGTCAATAGTTATGGAGTGTTATGGAGGGATGGTCGAGTATGTGTTCTAGAAGCTTTGCAATTGCAATTAATGAAGGAGGCCCACATGAGTAGATACCAAATGCATCCATGTAGTCAGAAAATGTATCAGAGTTTACGATGGATGTATTGGTGGCTTGGTATGAAGAGGAATGTAGAAGAATATATGTCTCGATGTTTAATTTGCTAGCAAGTGAAAATAGAGCATTAGAGGCCTAGGGGATATTTGCATTTCCATGATATTCTTTAGTGGAAATGGGATTCCATTGGTATGGATTTCGTTGTTGGTCTTCCACGAGCTGGTAGTGGCTATGATGCTATATTAGTAGTTATTGATTTGTTGACAAAGTCTACCCATTTCCTTACCAAATGAACATTAGTGAGTGTAGTAGAAATTGCACATCTCTTTGTTGTAGAGATCATGTGATTGCATGGTGTGCCATGATAGATTATTAGTGATAGAGATGCTTGATTCATATCACATTTTTCATAGGCATTTCAAAAGAAGATGGATACAAACCTGAACATGAGTTTAGCATATCATCCACAAACTAATGGTCAGATTGAGTGGGTGAATTAGATTCTCGAGGACATGTTGAGAGCTTGTGCTTTGTAATATAGAGATGGTTGGGATTAGATGCTTCCCTTAGCTGAATTTGCATATAATAATAGTTATCAGGAGAGTTTGTAGGCAACACCATATGAAATTTTATATGGTAGGCGATATAGAACACGTTTATGCTTGGATACCATAGAAGATCGTCAACAAATGAGCATAGATTTGGTAAGATAGACTACAAAGTAGATTCAGGAGATTCTAGATAGATTAAGAGTTGCATAGGATAGGCAAGTGGCATATCCCAATTGGCATCAAAGGCCACTGAAGTTTGTGATCAAAGATCATGTATTTCTTTGTGCTTCTCCCCCTAAAGGAATTATGTGATTTGACTGAAAAGGGAAATTGGCTCCTAGATACATTAGTCTTTTTTAGGTGTTATAAAGGATTGGTAGAGTGGCCTATCAAATAGCATTACCTCCTCATTGAGAACATGTACATGATGTGTTTCATGTATTTATGCTACGACACTATCTATTTGAGGAACATCATATGAGAGTAGTGTAGATTGTTGGATTATGTAGAAACATACAGTTTTATAAATCAACATGTATGTTTAGTATTTAGATTGGCATGGTTTGTTGTGAAGTTTGACCTTCCTTAATATAGCGTAGTTCTACACATCATTAGTTTTTAGTTTATCATGCTTTTGCTTTAAGATTACTAGTGATCCTAGGCATCAATGTGCCCTAGCTAGGATGGGATGTTATACTTCTTTAGGCCAACCCTTATGCAAGATAAGAAAAACTATTAGGTATAATCCTCATGAATGTCCAAACCAATTGTTGGGTTACATTATGGCTAGTATCAACCTTATATCTATACTAAATTCTTAGTTCATCATTATTACCTAAGGTTTTTTGATGCAAGGTGTACCTCACTAGGTTGATAAAATCTTCTAAATCAACTTACCATAACAAGACTAGATAAGTAGTGCATAATTAGATTAACATAATCCTCTAAATCAACTTTACCATAATAAGGGCCTACATGTTTTAGCATTAATATATTTTTCTATAACCCTTGTTAATGAATTGTGGTTTGCCAAGTGCTAATATCGGACCCTTGTTAACCAGGTGTTGATACCGGACCCCTGTTATTAGACCCTTGTTAACTAGATGCTAATATCAGACCCTTGTTATCAAACCCCTATTATCAGATGAGTGCTACTATTGGACACCCGTTATCAGATCCTTGATATCAGATGATGAAGTGTTTAGTCGATGCATCGATTAGGCTGCATTGACGGAGCCCCGTCAACGCATCCATCCATGCGTTAATGCAGCCTTCTTAACGTAGTGTCTATCTCTAGCTATAAATAAGTGCGCACCAGTCGCACTTAGGCATCTTTTGGGTTAATTATAGGGAAAATCTTGCAGTTTGTTCCCGGAAGAGTTAGACTATTTTCCCAAGTGCATGCCTGTAGTGTGATGCTTGTAATTGTACGGAACATTTATTCGAGTGTGACATACTTGGACACATACATGATCATAAATAAAGATTGAGATTACTCCATCATTGGAACATTCACTTAGTTTTAATTGTTTAATTGTTATTGTTATTTATTATTTTCTTAGTTAATATTTCTTTACCATCATTTATTATTCATATTGTTAAATGTGGAATGAGTACGACTTAATCACGAACATTGAAGTGTAACTACTTGGTAACCTAGTAGCGTATTTAGGAGCAGTTAAGTAATATATGCTTGGTGAGCCTAGAAGTAGTACATGAGGTCCAAGATGTGTATAGATGATTAAAGATAGATGATCATCACACTTAGGCTAGCTTAGATTCTCTTCTCCCACTCCCTATTAGCTAAAACAAAGTTATTTTCCATTGCCTCTAGGAGTAGCACTAGTTTAGGTCCACATCATACACCTCACTCTGGACTAAACCATATGTGATAAAGAAAATACTAGTCTAGGTGGGAAGACAACGAACTATGATCAATGTGTAATGATCTAGATACCATAGCTAGCTCGTCCACGGAGTTTGACTGGATCGTGTGTGAACACTTGTATTCGTATGGTTGAGTGTAGGGGTACCTCGCCGCTCATCATTGGCACCGTTGTTGGGGATGGTGCTAGTTATCTAGATTAGTTATATCATACAAGATTGCATTAACAAAGTATTCATGAGATATCTTTTAGAAAATAAATTAATTTCAACTAAGTCACACACGATTCACAACAATGTCCCTCTCACAAGACTATGACCATGCCACAACTAGCGAGGCAATTCATTGGAGAACCAATGAAATATATGATGAAGAAGATGAAGTTAGGAGTACTCAATCCCATGCAAGGGTCTCCTATGATCATGAGCATCCTAATGGTACTTAAGGAATCTTGTCATCCAACTCTAACACTTCTAGTGAGGATGGGACATCCCATAGAACGAGGGGGCCCGTAAGGCCTACCTTCTCAATAGTTAACAAGAGTCTATCCAGGGATGATTGGAAGAATTACAAAAGTCATGACGGGTCTTCCAGTTCTTTCTCTTCCTCTGCTCCTTTAATGTCAGGTCATGACATGGATGACCATTTTTCAAGGGGTTGGCGTAGGAATAAAAATCAAGCCCACGGGCAAAGTCAAAAATGCCAACATGAACGAAGACAACATCATCCCAACTCATAAACTCATAACCTACTTAGTGATGGTGAACCCTTGCTAGCCACTAAGAGTCTAATGCCTATACAAGAGGCTATTCGAATATCCTACAGGTATTGCAAAGAAAGCCGTCTACCCAGGATTGATTTAAACAACTTTCCCAAGTTTTCAGGAGGCTATGATTTAGATCTACAAGAACATTTACAAGCCTTCTATGATGCTTGTACATGGAACAATATTGATAATGGGTGGCAAAAACTTAAGCTCTTTCCTATGACACTTGTTGGCCAAGCAAAAGTATGGTATAGGTCTTTAAAATCGAAATCAATTCAACGTTGGCCGACAATGGTAGAACTCTTCAATGAAAGATATCAAACTTATGAAAGAGTGTCAGCCTTGAGGAGACAAATCCAAGAGTGGAAACAAGCACAACATGAACCCTTGGACATGGCCTTAGAAGGATATTATGCATTGTTAAACAACTACCCAGGCGATGGGTTCTCCGAGGAAAGGCTAATGTATAACATCATACATGGGCTTCGTAATGAAACAAGGGAAACTCTAGGGATATATGCCCAAGGTCAACTCTACAAGCTACGAATCCATAAATTCCAAGAGCTTATTAAGTGGGTAGCAAAAGAAGAAGGAGAAATGGCTAAATGGAAGAATATTGAAAGCTCTCAATGGGACCAAAATCTCAAATTAGCAAAGGTCAATAACCATAAAGAGGAGAAATCAACTAACCTTGAGGAAGTGCAACTATTTCTACCTTTGCCAATGCAACAATCACTAGATGAAATCGAGGCAAAGATTAATAAGATGACAGAATGGGTGCATGGAAAATATGGAGAATATGCTAACAATGGTAGAAGTAAAACTATGCCAAATTGAGAAACAAGATAGGACACCACGCAACAATCAGAATAAAGGGTAGAAGATAATAAGAATAAGAACTCAACTGCGAATTTCACATATCAATGCAACATCTGTCTATACGATCACCCCAAAGGCCAATGTTTAGTTATGTCATATTTACATGAGCATTGGGGAGGAATGTTACATCTAGATTTTGTTCAAAAATATAGTGGTTCAACCATAGTGGCAAAAGTCCCAATTTTGGGGGAGGCCATCGCCAACCCGACCATATCGTTTGTATGTCCCAATGCCAAATGCTTACTATGTTCAACACCCTATTTCTCCAACTGGATCATCATCCTCTACTTCACCTCATCGTTATCATTCTCCAGAATACTATCCACTCATGCCCTCTCCGCCAAGGTTGCCACCTCATATACCTTACACTTTTCCTCAACAATATTCTCATCCTACATTCTCTTCTACATTGCCACCAATTGTGCCAGAAGGCTTTGCACCATAGCACCAACCCATGAATGTTACTTGTGTTGCTACTATTAATAGCAGTGGAGGTCCTCCACAATGTTGAAGGCATCCCTTCTTTAGACGTGACCGTAGAGAGGGACACCACAATTCAAAAACCACTGCATCCATGAACTCAGTACAAGTCCATCACTGTGGTGCATCTTCCTCTTCGAACCCAACACCTCATGTTACCTTATCGGGGTCACCACTCAATATTCCAACAACCATGCAGCCCAATGAATATAGCCACATGGGGAGACATATTGATCCTTGCATGCCATCTTATGGTTAAGGGTGCCATAGTGGGGTAGCTCCTTATCCCATGACCCCAACATATAATCTACCCCACTATGTCTATTATGATCAAGTGTGTGAACCCCAAGTTGGGTACATTCTGACCACCACATCAAAAGATACCCAGTCATTCGGATATGACCGGGTCCCAATATTTCCAACATGCAAGGACCCCAACTTTCCATTTATTAATCCTAGCCATGCTCAAAGGTTTAGTTATGGGGGGTATCCTCCATTCTAACAAGCAGTGATGAGTGGCGAGGCACCCCTACACTCAACCATACGAATACGAGCGTTTCATGCACGATCCAGTCGAACTCCGCAGATAGGCTAGTTGTGGTATCTAGATAGTTACTTGTAGATCACAATTTGCTGTCTTCTCATCTAGACTAGTATTTGCTTTGTCACATATGGTTTAGTCTAGAGGGAGGTGTATGATGTGGTTTCTAACCTAGTGCTACTCCTAGAGGCAATGGAAAATATCTTTAATTAAGCTAAGAGGAAAAGGGAGAGAGAATCTAAACTAGAAGGAGATAGGGAGAGAGAATCTAACATGCCTAAGTGTGATGAGCATCCATTCCTTAATCATCCGTACACATCTTGGACCTTTTGCATGACTACTACTGGGATTACCAAGCACAGATCCTAGGTACGCTCCTGGGTTACCAAGTAGTCACACTTAAATGCTCATGATTAAGTCGTACTCATTCCATGTTTAAGGAGTTTAGGGTGAAGAGATATTAACTACGAAAACAATAATTAATTAAGCAATTTAAACTAAGTGAAAGCTACAATGATAAAGTAATCTTAATCTTTATTTTCGGTCATGTGCGTGTCCAAGTACGTCACACTCAAATAAATGATTCCATACAATTATAATCACCACACTGCGGGCATGCACTGGGAGAGAGGGTTGAGAGGAAAAATGACAAAAGGATCCTACTCTAATACTAATTTCTAATTAACTCTTCCCATGTGCCTACATGTGTATTTATAGGTCCACATAGGAACCATGATATCGTGTACCCGATATTGCTTTGGAGGTCACGATATCATGTACCTGATAACGGGGGTCCGATATGCCCATGACTAAATAACAACTCGTCCTTGAGTGAAAGAAAGTGAGGAACAAGTTCAATTGATTACATATTGGATAGTTATGGGATTATTGGTTGACAAGGAATTTATTCATGCCATAGTGGAGAATTAAACAAAATTTGGACACAAACATAAAAGACAAAATTTGTGGAACTCATGGGGTTCCTGGTAGTGGGGGCTCCTCCATGGGTGCCTTTCCTTTGTTCTGAATGCCAGGCTTTTGAGATTGATACCGTTGAAGAAGCACCTAACATTTCTTCTCTTCTATCCATAGATTATGAGTCGTCCATGCTAATGTTTGATGGAGTCAGCACTTTCCATGGACATGATAGTTGTAGGAACACTTGATTAGCCTTGTCATGCCATGCCGCAAATAGCCATTGTTCCTCTTCATAGGCTTGGGCCCTAACCTCTCCTCCTTTTGCTTGGATAGATTATGTAGTAACAGGAGTTCCATGATGGATGCTAAATGATTTTTCCTTCTACTCTACATGTTTTGCATGAGGTCCTTGGCCTCTTCCTCCCCTTGGTCATTCGGTTGCACCTTGAGAAGGTCCTCCTTGTTATCTTCTTTTATGGGCCATCTATAGTCACACAAAGATCAATTGTTAGTAAGGTTATTGAAAAAAGTTCAATGATTTCATACCTTACTCATTGTCTTTAATAAATGTTGAATTCTTTGCTTAGTGTGATTTTAGAGTTATAAATTTTTTGTAGGGAAGTTGCCCTAAAAGTTTAATGTTGGACTTGGTTTGTTTAGGTGACACATAAAAGGACCTTTGAGGAACGTTTGATAAAATGATGACAAAGGAAAAAATAGATTTGGCAATGAAGTACTCAGAGGGTATAAGATGGTGTGGTGGTGTGTAACAAGTAGAAATTACAAAACTCACGCAAGTGGGTCCTCCCCAAATTAGGTTCCAACCTATAATGCCCTTGCATAACCACACCTTAAAATGTCCATAGGCACTAGAAGGGTTAAATGTAATCTACGCCAATGCAACAAAACACACACATGTTGATACCATTGTGATGAGATATGAATTCAATGCTATACAAGACACCAGTCACAATTACATGAACAATGAGATGAGGCGAATTGTAGAAGGGACTATAGAGATTGGGACATGAGGTAACTGACCCCGAGCACAATGAATCTTGAGTGTAGGATGTGATTAATGTGTCATTCGCCTGTTGCTCCAAAATCAAGACCAAGTGCATTCCTCCAATCAGTGACATCACATTGTTTCATCCCATGATGGACAACCATAAGAGCATCATGACATCAAGGCATACGATCACTTGGCATTTCATTCAAGGGAGGAGTGATTTTTGCTTTGTGGCACACATGTTTTTTTTCCTTTTTTCTTTTTGTGTGGCCGCTTTGGATTACACACTCTCTCTCTTTTTGAATGCTTAACCCAAAGAAGCCACCTACCTTCAGGCATGGGTACATGTCTTTCCAATGGGACCCCCTAGAATAGCATTATTTTTCCTTAATTGAGTGCCTTTTGATTACTCTTACTCCCATTTTTCATTAGATCTACAAGGATCTTAGTACAACCAAGCTTCATGATAACTTCCATAGATGTCACCAAAGAGAATCCACAAGTCCCCTTGATGTCACACCCTAGCTATTCCTGCTTAGTCCATCCTTCTTCACTCTGGGTATGATAACACAAGGTTACTTTAATTTTAATGATTAAGAATATCATTGTACCCAGGGTATAACCCCTTATTAATAGAATGGGTGGATGGATGTTGTGGGCTCGTTGTTTAAATAATTAGTCACCTGAGACTTGATAGCATAAAACAACACCTCAACCAATGGCTCACACGAGTGTTTTATTCCTAGATGAGGTTACTCATAAAAAGGTAAAAAGATAAAAAGACAAAAAGGAAAAAAGATCAAACAATAAGTTGAAAAGTAAAAAACTGAAAAACAAAAATTTCAAAATTAAAGAAAATGAAAAATATTTATTAATCCTGCTTATTATTAGAATGGGGGGTATCCCCCATAACTAAACAGTTGAGCATGCCTAGGATTAATAAATGAAGAATTGGGATCCTTGCATGTTGGAAATGTTGGGACTCGATCATACTTACCCCATTGGGGTACACACACTTGATTAGAGTTGACATAGTGGGGCAAGTTATAAGATGTGGTTAATTTATAAGGAGTTGACCCACTATGGTACTTGTGACTGTAAGATGGTATGCAAGGATCAACATGTCTCCCCATGTGGCTATATTCATTGGGCCACATGGTTGTTGGAGTATTGAGTGGTGGCCTTGATAAGGTAACATGAGGCATTGGGTTTGAAGAGGAAGATGCACCACAGTGTTGGACTTGTGCTGAGTTGGCGAATGCAGTGGTTTCTGAACTATGGTGTCCCTTTCTACAATCACATCTAAAGAAGGGATGCCTATGATGTTGTGGAGGATCCCCACTGTTGTTGATAGTAGAAGCACAAGTAATGTTCATGGGTTGATGTTGTGATGCAAATCCCTTGGGAATAACTGGTGGTGATGTAGAAGAAGGTAAAGGATGAGAATGTTGGAATTGAGGAGAAGTGTAATAAGGTACCTAAGGTGGTGGTCCTATTGGAAAGGACATGGGTTGATGGTATTGAGGAGAATGATAATAATATGGTGAGATAGAGTATGTTGACCCAGTTGGGGAAACATGATGTTGAACTTAATAGGCACTTGGGTTCGGATGATATGAAGGGTGTACCTAGTTCGAGGGTGACCTCCCCCATGACTGGGATTGTTGCCACTATCATTGAACACAGTATCTTTGTACGAAATCATGGTGCAACACTCTTTCCCAATGCTCATGCAAATGTGACAAGATTGGGCATTGGCCCTTGGGGTGATCGTACAGGCAAACGTTACATTGATATGTATGATTGGTAGTTAAGTTCTTATTATCTTCTACCCTTCTTTTTGATTATCTAAAGGTGTTTTGTCCTACTTCTTGGTTCTTCATGATTCTATCTTCAATAATGTTGACATATTCTCCACATTTTTTATGCATCCATTCCATCATCTTACTGATCTTTGCCTCAATTTTGTTTAATGATTGTACTATTGGCAAAGATGATTCCACCTCCTTGAGGTGAGTTGATTTCTCCTCTTTTAGATTATGGACCTTTGTTAATGTAAGATTTTGGTCCTGTTGAGATTTTTCAACATTCTCCCATCTAGCCATTTCTCCTTCTTCTTTTGCTACTTACTTAATAAGCTCTTGGAGTTGATGGGTTTGTAGCTCATATAGTTGACCTTGGGCATACATCCGTAGGATCTCCCTTGTTTCATTATGGAGCCCATTAATAATGTGGTACATTATCCTCTCCTTGGAGAACTCATGGCCTGGGCAGTTGTTTAACAATGCATAATATCTTTCTAAGGCCATGTCCAAGGGTTCATGTTGTGCTTGTTTCCACTCTTGGATTTGTTTGCTCAAGGCTGACACTCTTGCATAAGTTTGTTATCTTTTATTGAAGAGCTCTACCATTGTTGGCCAATGTCGAATTGATTTGGGTTTTAGGGACCTATACCATACTTTTGCTTTGCCAACGAGTGTCACAGGAAAGAGCTTAAGTTTTTGCCATCCATTATCGATATTGTTCCATACACAGGCATTATGGAAGGCTTGTAGATGTTGTTGCTGATCTAAATCATAGCCTCCTGAAAATTTGGGAAAGTTGTTTAAAGCAAGCATGGGTAGACGACTTTCCTTACCATGCCTATGAGCTATTCAAATAACCTCTTGTATATGCATTAGGCTCTTAGTGGCTAGTAGGAGTTCATCGTCACTAGGTAGGTTATGAGTTCGTGAGTTGGGACGATGTTGTCTTTGTTCATTTTGGTGTTTCTGACTTTGCCCATGGGTCTAATTTTTATTTCCACACTGACCCCTTAAAAGATGGTCATCTGTGTCATGACTTGACATTGAAGGAGCAGAGGAAGAGAAAGAACTGGAAGACTCATCATGACTTTTGTAGGTCTCCCAATCATCCCTGGATAAATCCTTGTTAACTACTAAGAAGGTCCTAGGCCTTATGGGCCCCCTCGTTCCCTGGGATCCCCCATCTTCACTAGGGATGTCTGAGTTGGATGACAAAATTCCTTGAGTATCTTTGGGGTGTCTATGAACATATAAAAATCCTACATAAGATTGAGTACTCCAAACTTCTTTATTGGTTCTACAATGAATTGCCTTACTAGATGTTGCGTTATCACGATCTTGTGAAAGAGACATGGTTGTAAAATTGTGTGTGATTTGTTGCAATTATTCTTTCTGAAAGATATATCGTTAATACTTGTTACAGTGATCTTGTATGATGTAACTAATCTAAATAGCTAGCACTATCCCTAGCAATGGTGCCAATGATGAGTGGCGAGGTACCCCTACACTCAACCATATGAATACAAACGTTTCACACATGATTCGGTTGAACTCCGCAGGTGAGCTAGTTGTGGTATCTAGATAGTTACTCATTGATCGCAGTTCACTATCTTCTCACTTGGACTAGTATTTGCTTTCTCACATATGGTTTAGTCTAGAGTGAGGTGTATGATGTGGTTTCTAACCTAGTGTACTCCTAGAGGCAATGGAAAATATATTTAATTAAGCTAAGAGGAAAAGGAAGAGAGAATCTAAACTAATAGGAGATAGGGAGAGAGAATCTAAACTAATAGGAGATAGGGAGAGAGAATCTAAGCTAGCCTAAGTGCTATGAGCATCCGTTCCTTAATCATCCATACATATCTTGGACCTTGTGCACGACTACTACTGGGATTACCAAGTGCAGATCCTAGGTATGCTACTGGGTTACCAAGTAGTCACACTTAAATGCTCGTGATTAAGTGATACTCATTCTACATTTAAGGAGTTTAGAGTGGAGAGATATTAACTACGAAAATAATAATTAATTAAGTAATTTAAACTAAGTGAATGCTGCAATGATGAAGTAATCTCAATCTTTATTTTCAGTCATGTGCATGTCCATGTACATCACACTCGAATAAATGATGCCGTACAATTACAATCACCACACTGCGGGCATGGACTGGGAGAGAGGGTTGAAAGGAAAAATGACAAAAAGATCTTACTCTAATACTAATTTCTAACTAACTCTTCCCATGTGCCTACATGTGTATTTATAGGCCAACACAGGAACCATGATATCGTGTACCCGATATCGCTTGGGAGGTCGTGATATCGCGTACATGATAACGAGGGTCTAATATTGGGACCTATCAGACCATGACTCATCATACCCCCACGACTGAATAACAACTCATCCTCAAGTGAAAGAAAGTGAGGAACAAGTTCAATTGATTACAGAGTGGATAGGCATGGGATTATTGATTGATTAGGAATTTATTCATGCCGGAGTGGAGAATTAAACAAAATTTCGACACAGACACAAAAGACAAAACTTGTGGAACTCATGGGGTTCCCGATAGTGGGGGCTCCTCCATGGGTGCCTTTCTTTTGTTTTGTGTGCCAAGATTTTGAGATTGATACCATTGAAGAAGTGCCTGCCATTTCTTCTCCTCTATCCACAGATTATGAGCCATCCATGCTGATGTTTGATGGAGTCAACACTTTCCATGGACACGACAGCTGCAGGAACACTTGATTGACCTTGTCATGCCATGCCGCAAATAGTCATCGTTCCTCTTCATAGGCTCGGGCCCTAACCTCTCCTCCTTTTGCTTGGATAGATTATGTAGTAATAGGAGTTCCATGATGGATGCTAAATGATTTTTCCTTCTGCTTTGCATGTTCTACATGAGGTCCTTGGCCTCTGCCTCCCCCTGGTCATTCGATTGCACTTTGAGAAGGTCCTACTTGTTGTCTTCTTTTAGGGGCCATCTATAGTCACACAAAGATCAATTGTTAGTAAGGTTATTGAAAAAAGTTCAATGATTTCATACATTACTCATTGCCTTTAATAAATTTTGCATTCTTTGCTTAGTATGATTTTAGAGTTACAAATTTTTTTCAAGGAAGTTGCCCTAAAAGTTTAATGTCGGACCTAGTTTGTTTAGGTGACACATAAAAGGACTTGGTTTTGAGGAACATTTGATAAAATGATGACAAAGGAAAGAATAGATTTGACAATGAAGTACTCAGAGGGTATAAGATGATGTGGTGGTATGCAACAAGTACAAATTACAAAACTCACACAAGTAGGTCCTCCCCAAAGTAGGTTCCAACCTATAATGCCCTTGCGTAACCACACCTTAAAATGTCCGTAGGCACTAGAAGGGTTAAATGTAATCTACGCCGATGCAACAAAATACACACATGTTGATACCATTGTGATGAGATATGAATTCAATGCTATACATCTATGAATAAAGCACTCATGTGACTCATTGGTTGAGGTGTTGTTCTATGCTACCAAGCCTCAGGTGACTAATTATTTGAATAGTGAGTCAACAACATCCATCCATCCATTCTATTAATAAGAGATTCTACTCTAGGTCTGATGATATTCTTGACATCATTAAAACTTAAAGTAATTTTGTGCTCATTATGCCCAGAGTGAAGAAGGATGGACTAAGCGGGAATGGCCAGGATCTAACATTAAGGGGACTTGTAGATTCTCTTTGGTGACATCTGTATGAGTTATCATGCAGCTTGGTTGTACTAAGATCCTTGTAGATCTAATGAAAAATGGGAGTAAGAGTAATAAAGACACTCTATAGAAACTCAATGCTATTCTGGGGGTTCCACTAGAAAGACATGCACCCATGCCTGAAGGTTGGCGGCTTCTCTGGTTCACTGTTGGAAAGGACAAAGTGCCAAGTGGCTAAAAAAAAAGAGATAAGAAAAGAGAAAGTGTGCCAAAGCAGCTAGGCAAAAAAAAAATGTGCTGCAAACCAAATCACTCCTCCCTTGAACAAAATGCCAAGTGATCATATGCCTTGCTTTCATAATGCTCTTATGGTTGTCCATCATTGAATGAAGTAATGTGATGTCACTGATCGAAGGATGGACTTGGTTTTGATTTTGGAGCGATGGGCTAATGACACATTAATCATGCCCTACACTCAAGATTCATTGTGCCCTGGGTCAGTTACCTCATGTCCTAATCTCTGCAATCCCTTCTATGATTCATCCCATCTCGTTGTTCAAGAATTTTTGACTTGTGTCTTGTGTGGCATAGAATTCATATCTCATCGCAGTGGTATCTAACATGTGTGTGTTTTGTTGCATCGGTATAGATTACATTTAACCCTTCTAGTGCCTACAGACATTTTTAGGTGTGGTTATGCAAGGGCATTATAGGTTGGAACCTGCTTTGGGGAGGACCCACTTGCGTGACTTTTGTAATTTGTACTTGTTGCACACCACCACATCATTTTATACCCTTCGAGCACTTCATTGCCAAATTTATTCTTTCCTTTGTCATCATTTTATCAAATGTTCCTCAAAACCATTATGTGTCCTTTGATGTGTCACCTAAACAAACCAGGTCCAACATTAAACTTTTAGGGTAACTTCCTTGAAAAAATTTCTAACTCTAAAATCACACTAAGCAAAGAATTCAACATTTACTAAAGGCAATAAGTAAGGTATGAAATAATTGAACTTCTTTTAATAACCTTACTAACAATTAATCTTTGTGTGATTATAGATGGCCCTTAAAAAGAGGACAAGAAAGAGGACCTTCTCAAGATGCAATTGAACACCCAAGGGGAGGAAAAAGCTAAGGACCTCATGTAAAATGTGTAGAGCAGGAGGCACAATCATTCAACATCCATCAGGAAACTCCTATCACTGCACAATCTAGCCAAGAAAAAGGTGGAGAGGTTAGTGCCCAAGTCTATGAAGAGGAACAACGACTATTTGCGGTATGGCATGTCAAAGCCAATTAAGTGTTCCTATAGCTGCCATGTCCATGGGAAGTGCCGACTCCATCAAACATTGAAACATTAGCATGGACGGCTCATAACTCTTGGATAGAAGAGAAGAAACGTCAGGCGCTTCTTCAATGGTATCAATCTCAGAAGCCTGAAGTGCAAGACAAAGGAAGAGATCCATGGAGGAACCACCACCACCAAGAACCACATGAGTTCCAATAAATTCTGTAACTTTGTGTCTGTGTTCCAATTTTGTCATATCTACTGCCGCATGAATAAATTTCTAGTTAGTCAATAATCCCAT
>MNCI01016152.1:70970-117665 GCA_015680685.1 Gnetum montanum | reverse complement strand
ATTACTTTATCATTGCAGCATTCACTTAGTTTTAATTGTTTAATTGTTATTGTTATTTATTATTTTCTTAGTTAATATTTCTTTACCATCATTTACTATTCCTATTGTTAAATGCGGAATGAGTACAACTTAATCACGAACATTAAGTGTAACTACTTGGTAACCCAGTAGCATATTTAGGAGCACTCAAGTAATATATGCTTGGTAAGCCTAGAAGTAGTACACGAGGTCCAAGATGTGTACGTATGATTAAGGACGGATGCTCATCGCACTTAGGATAGCTTAGATTCTCTTCTCCCACTCCCTATTAGCTAAAACAAAGTTATTTTTCATTGCCTCTAGGAGTAGCACTAGTTTAAGTCCACATCATACACCTCACTCTGGACTAAACCATATGTGACAAAGCAAATACTAGTCTAGGTGGGAAGACAACGAACTACGATCAACATGTAACGATCCAGATACCACAGCTAGCCCATCCATGGAGTTCAACCGGATCGTGCGTGAACACGCGTATTTTTATGGTTGAGTGTAGGGGTACCTTGCCGCTCATCACTTGTTAATGATTTAATCCTATACATCAGATTTCATAGGTTTTTAATACTATGAATATATCCATACATAAAATATTAGCTAGCCACCATGGTTGAAGGTTGTTGTTGATGTCAAATGTCATGTGTGTGTTGTTGCTTTAGAAAACGAACCCAAAAACCATTGAGACTTTTATCATTACCTTGACCACGATGCACCAAGAAACTATCACCGTTGTTGCCATTGGGAAGAGTTGACACATGTGGAAGGAGTGATCAAACTGAAAAAGGAAGAATTGCAAAAATAGTGAATTACAGAAAGATTTAGCAAAACCAGGATTAGATCGACAACACATGTAATATGATTAGATTAGCAATGCAAACCATCTCAAAAGAAAAGCATGTACAAGAAGTTAAGCTACTTATTAGAATTGATGGATTCAAGAACATTTCCTCTACCTTGAGAATTCAAGAAAGCTTTGCCAAGCAAGAACAAGTTCAAATCTAGAAACCGACCAAAAGATTTGTCATGCATATCCACAAGTAAGATAATGGAAGTGTGCACAAAGTACAGTTGATACCAAGAGAGCTAGTGTCACTGTTGGTGATCGTTAGGGACCGCAAATGTTTTACTTTGGTCTCATGACTATTTTTTTTTGGAAAAGGTCGAGTGTATTAATTCCAGAAAAAATGCAGCTATACATTTGTATAGCACAGGCCAGAGCGGCTGGCCCCATGCCGCCCAAGGTAGCGCCCCAAAACCAATCCCCAGGCCGACCCTGCCGTGACAACCCCACGGTGGTCGGCCTCCTCTGAAAGGGCCGTTATCTAGCAGACAACCGCCAAACCAGAATTACAAATGATAACTAAGGCTTCCCTGGTCTAGCCTCCAGGCGACGTTGATTTTCCTCAACAATCTGTCTGATACCCGTCATGTGGTTCTGAAGGACGTCCTCAATCCAGACCAGCGTTCGGATGGGCGACTAGTTAGGGGATGTGGNAAATGGCGCAGGAGACTTGAGGTGGGCGTCAGGATTCATGGCAACGCTGATTTCCTGCCAGAGCTTACGGGTTCGGCCAGCCAACACGGCCGTGGGAGGGAGGCCCCCCTTTTTAAAGATACAGTCGTTCCTGGCCTTCCACAGAATCCAGAGTGCAGCCAGCGTCGGTGAGTTGTCGGAGAAATCTGGGGACGAGAGGCTAGTCATACGCCAGAAATGCCTGGTCACATTGCACTCGTGTACGAAGTGCCGTAAGGTTTCTGTGTGTTGGTTACATAGGGGGCAATTGGGAGTGATTGGCAGGCCACGCGTCTGCAGCAAGGCCCGGACGGGGAGGGCCTGATGAAGGATCAGCCATCCAAAGGTTTTGATTTTCTCAGGGATAATGCCCTTCCAGAGCCGCATCCAGCGAGGGTCTGTCGGGAATTATTTCTGAAGGAGTCTGCCTCTCCTAGCAGGATCCCCAGGATTTGGATGATTTTGCTGCGAACCGCTAGGGAGGTGTGTGTGAAAATTAGCGCTGATTTCTTGGTGTTGGGTGCTAGCCCCACTTCTTGCTGAAACCGATGCAGTGCCCTTGTCAATGCCCAGGCCTACGGCACCGCGACCCTGGTGAAGATCATGGTGTCGTCCGCATAATGGGTGGTGAGGCAAGGGATGCTGTGCATATTGAGCCCCTGGACCCCTTCTTCGGCACAATATGTTTGCAGGAGGTCCATCATCAGCAGGAATAGCAACGGAGAGAGGGGGTCACCTTGACGGAGCCCCCGTCCAGTTTTGTGAAAACCCCACAGGTGGCCATCAATGTCTAGTGAGAAACAGCCTCCGCATTGGATCTGCAGGCAGAGCTCCATGAAGGCCTGGTTGAAGCCTTTTGCTTGCATTACCATTCTCAGGGCTACCCAACTCACGAAGTTGTAGGCCTTGGTTATGTCTAGTTGGATGCACAGGCCTGGGAGTTTTGCAAGCTGAAGGGAGTGTTGAATTTCCTGCAGCAGCAAGACTTGGTCTTGGAGACGGTGGCCCTTTATAAAAGCAGCCTGATTTTTACCCACCAGGCGAGGCATGAGGGGCCGTAGCTGGGCCACAAGCATGCAAAAGAACAAACGCATCAGGGAATTACAGACGCCGATGAGACGAAAATCCCCTGGGGAAGTGGGCGAATCCGTTTTTGGCAGTAGGACCACGTGGGAGTAGTTGATTTCTTTACGAACCTGTCGCCACGCCAGCATGTAGTTAAACGCATCGAGCAGGTTCGCCCCCAACACGGCCTCGAATTCATGGAAGAATTCAATGGGCCACCCGTCTGGCCCTGGTGCCTTGTCTGCCTGCATATTCTGCAGAGCGTTTCGGAGTTCCTGGCGTGTGAATGGTTGCAGAAGATGAGCATTATCTGCTTGATTTAAAATGTTCTGCACGGGCACTGAGATCGGGACTGTGGGCTGCCACTTCCAGACCTGCTGCCAATACTGCAGCAGATTGTCTGCGCCGGAGTTGGGGCGTGTTGGGTCACCCTGCAAGAAGCGCAGTAGCGGGCGTTGGCGAGATCCGCGGTGTGCCTTCGCTGCCGCAAAAAAAAATTTTGTATGCCTATCCCCTGCCCTCAGCCACTGTACCCTTGCCCGTTGGTGCCAGTATTCTTCTTCTTCTTGGTGCAGTAGTTGGAGTTCAGCTTAGAGGGAGAGCTCCTCGTGGGTGTGGTCAGCCCCTTGCTCCTGTTGCTGCTGAATTGCCTGCAGATTTGCCTGTATCTGGGTTCGGTACCCTTTGAAACCGTATTTTTCTGCCAATCCGAGATTTTTTATTTGATGTTTAAGAGTCTTTAGCCCCTGTTTCAGAAAATCGCGTGGGTCCTCTGGGTTCGGGTAGTCTTGCCATATGTTTCGAACCAGTTTACCCAGCCACGGCTTGCGTAGCCAGGTGCGCTCAAATCAGAATGGGCGGGGGTGCTGAGGAACCTCACCCGTCATCTGGCAGATGATGGGCCGATGGTTGGAGGCCATACGAGCCACACCGAATGCCTGGATATCCCAATTGGTCACTAGCGCATTGCTGACCCAGACCCGGTCAATCCGGAATTGAACCCTCGCTGTGCCTTGTCTACGATTACTCCAAGTATACTTGCAACCCATGATTTCCATGTCGGAGAGATGCTGACGCTGTAACAGGGCAAGAAATTCGGGTGCCCCCGGGGGTTCCTCCATGCTGTCTCCAGTCTTCTCTTAGCTGTAGAGCCGTTGGTTGAAGTCTCCAATCAGCAACCAACCGGCATTGTGAGGTATTAGCTTGGCCACCCGCGAAATCTCTTGAAGACGGCCTTGCCAATCTTGAGGGCCGTACACATTGGTGATCCACACACCTATCCCAGGTAGGTGCACCGTAATGCACCAATCGGAGGTGTCCAGAACGTATGACTCCATCTTTGTGAGTACGGCCAGGCCTCCCGTGCGCCCCCTGCTGGCCACCAGGTGGCTGTGCCACCCCGGCCATTGTAAAAAATGGGCCTCTTTCTGGTGTAGCTTTGTTTCCTGTAAACACACAATATCACATCTCTCATCGTGTACCATACTTTGTAGGGTATGGCGCTTGTATGGGGTACCCTGGCCCCTGCAATTCCATGAGAGGACCTTCATGGAGATTGGAATTGGTGGTAAACTTCCTGGAGTGTGGGCTGCACTCCCAAATCAACTAAGAGCTTGGTGGCCTTGTGCCGACGGGTGCTGTTGTCTGGGCGACCCACCTTGGTCACTGGCAGGGATACCGCCATCCCCCGAGGGCGAGGCCGGCTTGGCCCTTTGGGGGGTGGGCTGGGCTGAGCCAAGCCTCTACTGGTGTTTAGCCAGGTTGTGACCGGTGGTGGTGACCAATCCTCCTGAGCAGGGTCCTCCTCCCCAGCCAAGGGTGTGTGCGGCGATCCCTGGAAGCGTTGCTTCGCGACTTGCCGTGTTTGGGTGCTCGCCTGGCTGGGGTCCCCAGTGGCCAGGGCCCTTGCACCCCGCAGTGCATGGGCGTAGGACTTGGACAGGGCCGTTGGCTGGGCTATTTGTCCCTTCTTCGATGTCTCTGTTTTCTCTTGTCCATTTTCTGTTTTCTGTGTTGTCTCTGTTCCTGTTTCTGTGTCTTTTCCTGTTTTCTGTGTTTTCTCTTTTTCTGTTTTCTGTGTTTTCTCTTTTTCGGTTTCTGTTTCTGTTTTCTCTTTTCCTGTTTCCTCTTTCCTGTGGATGACCTCTGCTGAAAGCCTCTACAGTCTGCCAGGACTGTGGAGCGTCCGGGCAGTAGCTGCGGCCTGTCCTTGTGTTCCATCAGCCCTGGGGGGTTGCATTCTGCGAAGGGGCCTGCCCCCAGGACGTCTAGGCTCACCTTCGGATACCATAGGTTTCTGGTTTGCTCGGCGGCCTTTTTTTTCCACTAGTTGCCACCCGTCCTCTGGGTTGGGTGTGGTATGGTCGTGATGTGTCGGGTTGTCCCTTTTCATCGGTAGGTTTTCAAACTGCACACGGACCCTCTCCTCACCAAGCTCCGTGTCCAGTACCAGCTCCTCGAGGTGCTCCTCCAGCACGAGAGGCCGCCATACACAGAATCGCATGAATCCCAGGTATTCCCCTGTCTCGGTGAAAGGATCAAACTTGATAAATTCACCGAACAGTTTAGGGAGGAACTGTTGAAACTCTGGCGACCAGTATTCCAGGGGAAGGCCGTGTAGGCGCACCCAGATTGGCGCTCGCTCAAATAGAGTCAGATCCCGGTGAGCCCCTGTGCTCCAGGGTGCCAAAGCAAGACCGCGTGCCCCATAGAACCAAGGGCCTCCCACTAGCACTCGTTCTCGGTCCTCCAGGGATGCGAAGCAAAACAAAAGACGGTCATTTGCCAGGCATTGCACCGTCACAGAGTCTAATCTCCACGCAGCTCGGGCCCAGCGCCTGATTAGGTCGACCCGTGGGCGAACCCCTTCGGACACGAATTTGCCCAGCAGGCAGCGTTGTAGTTTGTCCAGGATGTCCTTGTCTGGCCATCTAACTTTTATGCGCAGCGCTGTTCCTTCTCTAGAGCACTCTCCGAAGACACTAGTCTGCTGCTGCTCCGTCGCTGTAACAGCAACTGCCTGTCCTTCCATCGTCTCCCCTCCTTGAGCCGTCTCGCTGACCGCTCCGCCTGCACCCGCATCGCTTGTAGCCGTAGCGCCTGAACCCGCACCGCCCATCTGAAGAAATGCCATGATCCTGGTCTCATGACTATTAATCATGGGAAATGAAGGTGTTCCTTCAAACTTGAGTTTAGGCGCTTGCTGGTCTTTGGCAACACCAAGGCTCAGATACCTCTAAATAAACTTAGTGTTAATAGAGCGAACTAAGTGTAAATGTGTGTTTTTTGTTATGAATGTTGAAATGGTTGGGTTTGTGTATGAAACTGTAATTGGCTATTATAAAAGAAATTTAGCTAACTTTCTTAAATAATGTGAGTTATTAAAGATTCCTATTTTGTCAAGTCACTTTGTTTATATAGTCTCTATAGTACGTTGCTTGAAACAAATAAAATTTCACAAAAATGCTTAAGCACAAGTCTATAGAAATCTACTATTAATTTCCGCTAGAGAGAAAGATCCACAAGAAAACTAGAAATAGAGTGAGATTTAATGGATTTTAGAAAGAGAAAAGAACAGAAAATAGATTTGTGTGAAATCTCAAACATTTAGGCAAGATAAATTGAACATGAGGAAACACTTCGTAGTAAAGTTATTCCAATTCAATTTAAGTATTACAAATTGTCCAAACTCTCTAAGCTCAACACGAAATTTCGTAAAAGACACTCTTATTAAACTATCAAAATGCTTTGTAAACGACAAAGTACAAACTTTTATTTGGCTAGTTAATAGTTGTCAAGAGTTGCAAACAATAGAGCTATCAGAAAAAAATTGACAATTTCAGAAAATATCAATGCAATAAATTTTTTTAAAAAATGAAGCTATTTCAAGTCAACTCAAAGTATCAAAGATTTTCTAAACCATCTAGACTCAAATAGGTAATTTCATAAAGACATTACTATGAAATCGCTCAAGATGCTTTTCAAAGACAACATGACCTCTTATATGGCAACCAAAATAGAAGTCTAGAATTGGGCAAAAATAGAGCTATAAGAGTAATTAGAAAATCCCAAAATTAAATGCCAAGCACAGTACTATCTAAACTATTAATTAAGCAGCTAAGACAAAATGAGAAGAAAAAAACTCATAGGATTTAAACAAAGTAGTTGAATTGCCGATGTAATTAGCAAGTCATGTTTTACAAGAATTATCCGATAATTCTTCTTTATCTACCCACCCCTTTTATTCTATCGTGGAAGATCTTTTTATCGTGGCTTCTAGGTGGTTACAATCATCATGAAAAATTAGGGTGAATTACAAACATTATGAAGGTTTGGTTATAACCACCAAGGGAAGTTATAATTTCTATAGGAATAAAAAGCATAATAGACAAATGTCCATATAGAGAGGATGTTACATAATTATCTCATAAATTTCTTTTCTTTGAATAAAATTTATTCATTTTAAAACAAAGCGTCTATAATACATGTCCAAAATCCCACTTTGTATCATCTTGCACATGGTAGACTCAACATACAATAGCCACGTCTGTAGAATCCAGGCGTTAGGTACTGATAACTGCAACTGCCGTTCCAGTCCATCTTTCTTGCACAGATGCTCTGCCACGGCCTGCTCAAGCACCTGCTCCATCGCCACCACGCCAAAGCTGTACACGTCCACCGCTGCCACATAGGTTGCCCCCCAATCGCAGGCAGACACGTTCACATCTGGCATACATGAGATACTTGCCAGAACTGAAGGAGCTCTCGGATTTCACCACAGGAATAGCTTCATTCAAAGCTTTACCGATTGCTTCAATGGAGCCTAGGGTTTTCAGGCTCTCCGGTTTGACAAAGAAAACCCTCCCGAAGGAATCACGCCTTCTCTCCTTCTTTCACCATGTTTTTTTCCTTGCGTGCATTCACGCCAGAATGCCAGCCACCAACGTCGACGACGGTGTAGTTGCAGGGATTCATGGAGAATCTGGCGAGTGTGAATCGTCTGTAATCTTTGTAAAGAACGGTTCGTGAGGCGCGTTTGCCGGATTTCGGTTGAAATCGCCAAGAAACATCGCAGGTATTATCTCTTCCGCCCGGAATTGGTTTTCCGAATCGGTAGAACTTGATACCAGTGAAATTTCCGAGCACATACCTCAGAATCGCGGTGAAAACTTTGCTGTCGGAGCAATCGATCGTGGCGGAATTCGGCGAGTTGCAAGCCTGCGCCGCTTCCAGAAGCTGGATCTCCTCTGGATGATCAGACAGCGCAGACTTATCAATATTCTGGTGGTTAAGGCATTGAGGTAACTCTGGGAGTGTGATTCTATTTAAGCAGATGGATAGATATATATTTGTGCCTCCTGTTACTCTGGACCTGATCGGATTCTCTTCCTTGGCATGGACACTATGGCATGTGCAGCTTGAATTTTGGAAGGTCCCAAATTTCCATCAATGTTATTAAACTCGGAAGGATTTCCAAAACAAACAGGGGTACAGATCGAACATTTTCCTCTTCATGTGAACTGCACATTTGAACAGATGTAAGCGGAGACACTGACATGCCTGATCTTCCAGGCTTGCATACTGCTGCTGCAGCAGCATTCTTTTCACCATAATTGGGGCAAGATTTCTGTTCAATACCAGGAGGAGGTGATTTGGTGATAATCTCTCTGATTCAGAGTGGACATTAACTAAGCCATAGGTGATCGACACAGTCAGCTTCGAATTCTGGAACAACAACAGCACGCTTGATCCAATTTAACAAACATTTCATGTCAATTTTCTTGTCACTGCAACTGCTACTGCTATTTTTTTTCCTAACACTTCTAATCCAGACCTCAACAAGCTTCAGGTACTTGGAATAAACTAGCTTTTCAGATGTGCACCATTTGAAGCTTCCATTTTCAATGATAGTGCAACTGCCCCCCATTTATTCTCTCGTGTTAGCATGTCGTAGCCCCCAAAAGCCTAATCTGGGCTTCAAGATCATAGAATTCAAGATATCTGCCCTGCGAGACGAGAACAGGCAAGGTCCTCCCTCTTGATCGGGGATAAACCTGCACGCAGCATCTTACCATTTGATTGAATGCAATCCTTTCCTCCTCGTCTTTGTCTCTATTTCCATTCATCTCCAGGAAAGATGCAGAACTTTTAGGATTCCAAAACCGTGATTCTACTTCAGAAGCATCATCGAATTTAGAATCTGACCCATAAGAATCAATACTAGTGTCTCCAAATGAGCTTGAACACTCTGATGCATGCTCTACAGCATCTTTTCTTATTTCTTGCTTAGTGTCTTCCAAAATATCGATTCAAAATGTCCAACATTGACTCTTCTCCGAGATAACTATCCTTGGAAAAATTTGGCTTTCTGTTGATCTCAGCTTTTCTCTTTTCAGTGACCTTAGCAGATGATGTTTTTGGCAGATGGAAATGAAGACTCACTCACACAGATATTGAAAACTTTCACAAATATTCTGATGGGATAGTTCATACAAACATCTGTTCATGACAATCTCTGAAATGTTACTGCAGTTCTTGCCATTATTAGTAATATGGGAAATATTTTTAAACTTTATCTGCAAACTCCTCAAGATATTTCCTACCACAATGAAACATGCCATATGTAATGCTTCTCGGTGCCCTTTTTATAATTACTCTGAAGATTTTGACATGCTATTTCAAAATCATCCCCAAATGATTCCCAAGTTCCACATTCTTGCAGAAGATATACTTATCCCATGGATGATGTAAAAGTAACCGAATCTGAACATCTGACCGTCTGAAAAGAGTCTGCAGGATCCACTAATTGTTTTTGCTCCGAGTGTTAGCTTTTTCCCTCTGGCTGCATATTACTTGCAGACAATAAACTAAATTTTCTTTGAAGCTTCCTCCATTAAATGGCTTAAATGTGCCAACAGTTATTAAGTATCTATAATCATAAGATGTAGAGTTTAGGCAATTCCTAAAATAAATTATTAATAATCTACTTTCCAAAAATTAGGTTACTTATATCCACAAAATGATCCAATGATCAACCTTTGGGTGAAGTCACTAATATAACATGGGAGTAAGCCCACATGTCCAAGAATGAGTTCCAAGAAAAAATAAAAAATAAAAAAAATTTAAAATAAACCCCAATTATTCATTTAACATGAATTTAAACCATATTCTTACATATTTCCAAAAATTTTAGAACAATATAAAATATGATAAAATATAAATAAAACATAAATAAAATACCAATAATGGACCACCATTATCCTTCCAACTTGTTGCTTTACAAAAGGTACCAACCATTGGTAAATACTAAGAAATAGTAATCAAGAAAAAAATAAAAAATAATAAGATTTCCAAACATGTATGATGAGAAAACTCTAAGATCCAAACCTTAAGAAGCATATCATGAAACCATCATAAAACATGTATACTTATTAAGAGGTCAAAGGCTTAAACCTTGTCAATACATAAAGGGCGGTTCCAAGGTACATTATACACAAGCTTAAAAGTAAATATACCATGAGATACTAATTATAATTGAAATACTAGTGCATCAAACGTACAAATAAACAAGGTGTCAAGGGTTCAAACCTTCAGATGCATAATCATAATTATAAATATAAGCATAAGAAAGATATTAGAAAACATAAGTAAGTCCACTAGCAAAATACAACATAATATAGACCATATTATGTCAAGATATACCCTTATGAAAATGTACCTTACCAAAAGAAAATAATGAACATACCTAAAAGATTTTGGTTTTTTTCTTTGAAGTTTTGATATTTTTGCTAGATGTGACGTATTTATTTTGGCATGTGTTTGTGACATTACCTTGAAAATGCAATTTTGTATGGACATTCAAAACTATGTTATAGGGAGGTGGAGTAAAGATGACTAGTTTTGCTTATGGGTTTCTAGTTTTTTATATGTTTATGGTTCTATATTTTATGCTTTTTATTTTCTATATTTTTGTGATTTTAGTTTTTAGATTTTTATGCATTTGACTTTTTTTTTTAATGTTTTGATACTAAAGCAAGTGGCTAATTGAAACGAAAGATCAAACCATAATTATAGAGAAGACTAAAAAGTAAAATAAAATGTATAGAGAAAATAAATTACACGAGCACTCAATAGAAGAAGATAATGTAAAATAATTAAAATTGCTAGAATTGAAAGGACATTTGCAAATTATTAAGCAAAAGATAAATAGGGAATAGGACAAGGGGGACACAATCCATAGGATTACTACATCCTAGCAATGGTTTTTATAGCTTGTGATCTAGTAGGATATTTAATGCTTTTCATGGATTTAACAATATTTAACTCTCTAAAGCTTAGATATATGGATTCATATATGCTAAATGATCATGGGATGCTAGTACCAAGCTCATGTATTTCTTTCATTGATGAAATTTAACATTTTGATGCAAGTTCAAATCCTAGCATAGTTTCCTCTAAAAGGTCTATATAGGACATGATAGGAATTTCAAGATCTACATATATGATTTCTTCTCTATCCTTGCATGGAAAGTGTATCTCCTAGTATATAGTTGAGGAGACATCTTGATGATAAGCTAGCTAGGATCTACCTAAGATAGCGTTAATACCTAATGAGTTTTTAGTCACTATGAAACTACCTTAGATGCGATGCAACTTTCTACCGAGAAAGATAACTTAATTATACCTATAATATCTACTCTACCTTTGCTAAATGAAATGAAAGTAGAGTCATAATTAGAGTACATGACCTATTTTTCAAGGTTGATATGCTCTAGGATAGTCCATGATATGATGTTGGATCCACCGACATCATCAATGTGCATCAAAGGTAGTACAACGTTACCCTCGATTTGCATCATGATATAGATATGAAGTTGGCACATGACACTTGTTGCAGAATGAGTTTTAATATTCTCCCATTTAAAACTAGGTAATTTGCTTCATATCAAGTTGCATTGATCACTGATGATATAGCTTGGGCATAGGGTTGGATGTTTTCCGGCATAGTGATAGATTTAAGAAGCTCCTCCAATGCCAAGCGATGCTCCTTTGAAGTTGATATAGTTGTCAAAAGCAAGAGTAGATATGTTCTTTGTAGTTTGAAACGAGATCTTCTTCTTTGTTTGAGTAGGTTATTTGTTCACCTATTCTTTTTTTTCCTTTGTCATTGGATGTTGCTTCATTTTTTGCCCTTATGAGGATTTTGATGAGTGATGTAGGAATAGAAAGAAAGGATGACTTTTGTAACTTAGATGAGGAAGAATGATGAGATGGTGATGATAAAATATTTAGTAGACTAGCTCGGTAATCAATTGACATAGATGGGGTACGTAGAGGCAATTAATTTATTAGAGGAGATGGAGGTTAGCTCAATTTGTAGTTTGAGTAAGCAAGAGCTGCATTGTAGTGAGGTGTCATATTGATGATGAACAAAGCTCCACATACACTCTGGATTGTAGAAGTGGTGAAGCTATCTAAGGGAAGGATTATAAGAAAAAAATTTTTAGGCCTTGGTGGGTTTTGATTGGTTGATGATTGAATGTTATTTTAAAAGGATACTACTTGACTAATAAAGGGAGTCTTGGTATAATTACCTTTATGCTCTATGCAACGTAGAATACAAATATCCTCCTTAAGTAAGTGTTTAAGAAATCTTGGAAGATTTGCATATCCAGATTATTGGGTTGCACTAGAATGTTGAAGACTATATTTTATTTTTCCACTAGTGTTTAGATATCATCTTTGAGGGCATTGCAATTATTTCTATCATGTACTACCACTTCATGGTAATAACAAAACTTGTTAAGGTTGTACCATGTTGAGACTGGTGGATCTCCCTCCACATGTTATGAAGGATCTATTTCTAAAGTTTATAAGCATTTGAATATAGCTTGTGCTTACTCTAAGAACTGTTTTTGGGTTATGTACCCTTCCTTTAATAGAATGTTATACAGTTGTGTCTAGGTCATTAGAAATTTGTGATATTCAAATCTATCCTTGGATTACCTCCTTTGTTAATTCCCATTTGATGAAGCTTATCTAGTGTGTTGGGCTTCTGATTCTTGTTCTTTTTCCTTCCAATTGTTGATGAGAATCCTTATGAAGTTTGATTCATAGATGTCATAATTTGCCTCACATTCTAAGAGGCTTTTTCTTTATGAGCTATTTTATTGGCCTTGTTCTAGCAACTCACCCATTTCAAGTCATTATGCTAAATAGTAACCTTCTTAATGTATTTGATCAAAGTGATAGCATTATGGAGGCTAAATGGTCTAGGATAGACTAACTTGATTCTGGTATAATTGTTTGCTACTCCTTTAAAAATGTTCAAAAGTTGATCATGAGGCAATGTGTGAGTGAGTTCAATCGTGATCAAAGTCCATATAGATATGAACTTGATGATGGACTCATTGAAAGCTTGCTTAATTGCCAATAACTTTTGGAATATATCACCTCTACTAATGTTGTTATGAAAACACTACAAGAAGGCTCTAAAAGGTTGCTCCAATGTAGTGATAGATCCATAAGGAAGTGACATGTACCATCTTAGTGCCTTGCTTGGTAACAAGTTTGAAGAACTTAGAATGGTATGGGGATAATAGGCCAATAGCATACACTCATTATGGAATGTAATGAATTGATTTATGAGATCAAATTATCCATTATAGTTATTGAAATTAGGCAAAGAAACTCCTTTGGACACCTAGGCAAATGGGATGAATAAGAAGATGAAATTTGGAGATTACTAGACTTCCTTGATGTAATGTTGTGGCCTTTTTGGTTTGATCTTGATTAGCTTGTAATCATAATGATAGGTCTTGGAGTAGTAACAAGAGTTTAGAAGGCATACCATGGATAGTGGGTATGGCATGATTACCCTAGAATCATGAGCAAGTAACATAAGCTAAGGAGGTTCAATAGTGGATAAGGAAACTAGTTGAGGAACATTGACTCAAGGCAACAATTGTGAGGATGAAAGAAATAAAAGTGAGACTTGTGATTTTTAGATTGGTCAAGTAATGGACAATGGTTAAAAAAAGTTCAATAGGGAGTTGGAATTTTTCATTTGGGAGGGTGTGTTCATAGTTATTGTTGTAAGAAATAAGTTATATGTTGGTGGTAGAGTAACCACATGCGAAGCAATGGTAGTTCGCATAGCTAGAGCAAGGGTTGTATGGTAGATAGGTTGAGTGATAACTTGGCTTACGAGATTAATGGAATTGATGAAGTGGATGTTTGAATGAGTTAGGCTAGATGGTTGTGTGACATGTTGGTACAACACCTCTATTACCATCAAAACATGAGGATCTTCTTCCTCTTCATTATTATGGATGTTGATACAACCTCCACCTTTGCTTTGCTAGTCTTGGAACTAGTAGCTCCTCTTTAAGTTAATATTGCGATGATTCATTGGGTACTCCATTGCAATCCTTCTTTATTGCATTTGAGCATCAGCAAGCGCTTGAATCTTGTCCTTGATAAGAAAATATTTTGCAATTACCATCCTTTTGTAACCATTCAACTCCATTGAATGATTGGGATTTTAAAGGAAGTTGTTTAAGTTATGGACAACTTTGCAATTAGCCATCCTCTGTGACTCAATCTTAGATAATGCAATGTCTAAGTTCTAATTTTCATACATGAGTGCCATGAAAATCATGACAATCATGGATAGTCATGGGTGCCATGAATACATGAGCCTTTCTTATCTTCATTAATGTATAGACCTAGTGGCTTTGGGATGAGTTAGATCCTTATCTAGACATGGTATCAAGAGAGTATGTTCTAAAAAATCTTACAAATCAAGATCAAATGCAAATGGAAAAAAGGATTATATAACAAGAGTAAAAGTGTTGAAATTCATAAAGTATGAAATAAGATATTAGAAAGGACCTATAGGATTCTAGGCAAAAGGTTCGTGACACTAGAAAATCCATTGACACTCCTCTTAACACCAAAAATATTCTTGTAGAAATGTTCTTTCACAAATCTACAAGAGCACCTCCACAAATCACATGTTTGAGCATACAAGTCATGGCTGTAAATGATCTTTGGAATGATATATGCCTTGATACATCAAGGATTATGAAATAAAGGGGCATAATCCTCTAATTGAATATGGACTTAGCTTATTGCTCACGAAATTGAATTGACAAGGGAATTTATAAATGATGATAAACTTAATGACAAATATTATTTACACTTGAAAATCATGGTCACAGAATGTTCATAAGGTTAAAATTATTACAATAGCAACAAAACAATATTTCATATGTAGGACAAGATTGTAGTTAAAGGAAATTGTAAAAATGAACATTTGTAGATGATATTTAAAAGTGAGAAATTTTGTGTTATTATTTGACAAATTGTTCATTAATATTTTTCTTTTAGCTAGTCTTAAACTATTGGTTGGGTGAGAGTGCAGGGAGCATAGTGGTAGAGAGTGTGAGCCAGGAAAGATGGGGTGACAGCAGTGGTAGTTTTAGTCTAAGTGGAGCAATGGTAGGCTTAGTGGTTGATGGTGAAGATGATTTATTTGGCCTTGATGTACATTTGGATTTGGATGAAGGTGGGGTTTGAGGCAAGACAGGTAATGGTGGCTTAGTGGATTTTGGACCCAAGAACTTTGAGGTGTTTTGAAGTCTAGGTGATGAAGGTTTAAATGCATGTTACCATTGAGAGAAGACCATGCATTTGTAGGTTTCCCAACCATCAGAGGATGGGCTGTAAACCATGAAACTCAACTTGGTGGAAAAATTTATCTCTAAGGGGGCTTGACCCAAAATGGAGCTCATTAAGAAATGGACAACCACAAACTGGGGTGTCAGTGGGGTTAAGATCCATAACTGGGAAAATGATCTGCTACTCTTTGATTTTCAATCTCCAAAAGATAGGGATAAGGTTATTTAGGGGACTCATGATTCTTCAAGGCCATAGGACTAGCCCTTACACACTAGTGACTCAAAGAACATAGGGATCTAGATTTGTTTTTCAAGGCACCTATCTGGATTAGGGCCTTAGGTGTACAATGGAATTGTAGACGATGGACTTCCTCAAACCCTAGCTAGGTTTTTAATGGAATTTATCAACTTTAACAAATTTATAGAGATGAAGATGCATATGAGATTTGCTCAATTTTGTGTTTAGAGGTCTCTATCTTCTAAGGACCTTGTGAAGGAGATTGTTTTAGATCTCCCATCCATAGAGGTAATAGTAACAATGGAATATGAAAATGTTCTAATTGATTTGCCATCTCTAATACCGACCCCTATAGATTCCCACTGCATAGTCTATGGAGAAAATAACCATGTAACCAAAGAATGAAGAATCAAGCCTAAGAACACTACACCTAAGTTCCAAACAAGTGATGGGTTGACTTTAGTGGGGTAGCATGGTTGGACTTTATCCCACCCTACCAAGGAAATGTTGCCATCTACTATGTCACTCAAGAGGATAAATACTTTGGCCCTTGTACTAGCCTCGAGGAAGGCACATCCATAGCTTGCACCTCAGAGGAGAAAGAGGGGGGGGGGGGGGGGGGTGTGAAGGAAGTAATCTTACTTGATGGACTCAATCTTAGTAGTATGGGGCTTAACATTACCAAAGATGATGAACATCCTAGGAGCTGCTGAAGAAGACAGTTTCTCCATGATCGCCAACTTAAGATGGGTTGGGCAACCACTAGGACCAATGGCTTGCTCCAAAAAAACTCAGCTTGAAGTTGACTTGGGATGAAAGGCCATCTTGAAGGAGGTCTACTAGAAAAGGTCCATGAGTAAACCATAAGAATCCTCTCATGGAATTGTAGGGGCTAGGTGATGAGTAGTTGGATATTCCAACACTCCATCATACAAGTCACAAGTGTACATGTGCGATCTAATCGTAATCCATGAATGGCCAATGTAAATTCACTAGTACTTGGGGTTTAGTTTGTGATTGATGTCTTCTCACTTTGAGTTAGTGAAGTGCAAGTTGTATGGTTTAACTCTTGGTGAGGCATATGATAGGTTGATGTTGTTTTCTCAAAAAGGCTAGGTGTAAACATGCTTGAAATAAAGTGATATAATCTAATTCTAAGTGTAATGCAAGTAAAGAGACTATTCTAGCTTATAAGCAATAAGTATCTATTCTTAGTTTGTCATTCACGTCTTGGGCCTATGTAACTACCATTTGGATTACTAAGTGTTATGCTACTGGGCAAATGAAATAATAACACTACTGGGATTACCAAACAATTACACTATAGATTTGAAACTAGTTGTACTTATACTACTGTAGTAAGGAACATTAGAAAAGTAAACTACTTAAGAATTGTAGAGAATGTAAGAAAAGTAAACATGCTTAAAAGGTAGTAATTATACTAAGTAAAAATGAACTAATTAAGAGTAAAGTAAATTAAGTAGAATGCTGCAATGGTGGAAAACAATCTTGATCTTTATTTCTAGCCATAAACTATGCCCAAGAACAATTTACTTGAACAAAGATTATATACAATTATTTAACACCACACTATAGGCATTCACTATGTTACTAAGTCTAAATCATGAAACAAACTATAAGAATTTGGCTAAGTGTTGGACCAAAGTTATTTGTTTGACCTGATGGTGGATTGGTATTTATAGTGAAGACTAAGACCTAGTACATCATATCTATGATGATGTAAGCAGGGTTACGATATCATAGATACGGTATCGCATTGTCATCTTAAATGATTTTATCATACCCCCATGATTGATTGGAAACTTGTCCTCAAGTTAAAATAAAAGAAGAATAGAGTTCCTTACCAAATTTGTGGGGTTGTATATAGACTTGAATACTATGACTTATTTACATTATTAACTCTACTATGAATGCCACATTATGGTTTGAGTGATGTTTACAAAATTATCATGCATTGTATGATGGACACACATGAAAAACAAAATAAGAAATAAAACTTCAGAGCTTGATGTAGCCTTTAAGATCTTGGTGGTGATGGGTCCTCCACCAGTCCCTTCCCATTATCATTGGACTTTCTAAATTGATAGTAGTTAAGTAATACCCAAAGTTTCTCCTCTTCTGATCTAGGATCATGTACCATCCAAGTAAATTCAATGAACTTTGTTGGAGTTGATACTTCCCATGGGTAATGCAATTGTGGAAATTTTTTTTTGTCTTCACATACCATGCCGTGAACTATCATCATTCTTTTTCAAATGATTTGGTTACTTTTCTCAATTCCTGATAGTCATTCCTTATGTGAGCTAGATTTGTTGCAACATCCTTTTGATATTGGTAGTTGGCCTTAACTACTTGAAGTTTAGAGTTTGCAATGTGTAGTTTCTATTGTGCATCTTTCCAGTTTGCAAACTCTTTCTCATACATTATGTATACTATGGCCACTTTCTTCTCTAGTTCATTCTTGGGTCTTCCTACTATGATCATGGCTACATTAGCATAACCGAGGTTTGCGAATCCTATGTACTCTATGAGATCCTCAATATGCAAGTTCTTGTTCTTAGCTTTAGCATGATGAATGTGGGCAAGGCCATCCATTATTAGTTGCCAATTAGATGTTTGCATTATGATGGTGCTGATTTTGACCTTGGCCATCTAGATTTATTTTTCATTGATATATTTATACATACCCACTTGGTCTCTAAAATGCTCTTCTATTGATCTAAATTCTTGCATGTCTTGGTTGACCCTTGTGAACTACTCTCTAAGATTATGGATGCTTTCTTCAAGGACATTCTTTTATTTCTTAATATTAGTCAAACTTATATTTTTTATAGCAATCTTCTCATTTTCTTCCTCTAAGGTAGTTAAGGGCTTTATCATAAGCATATATGTGTGCTTTAGGCACTGAAGCATTCCATGTTACTTTCTCCTTTCCATTTTTACTTGGATGTTTCTCATTATCAGCTAGGCTACTTATTTAGTGTTGAATTTATCTAGTTGGTCTAGTGCTACGTATTGTGCAAGGTTTTGTTTCTCTACTCTTAATGTTGCTAATTTGGCTTACAACCTCTACACCTCATTCTTTGCATGTTCAACCCTAGTTTTAGCCATCACTAGCTTGTCCTTTGTTGAAATAAGCTTAGATTTCACTTTTATGGTATGATTAAGGATATTAAAAATATTCTACATTACTTATCATGTCTATGGAAGTCGATCTAGAATATCCTCATGTTCTTATGGGGCCATGGAAGTTCTACATAGTGTTTCAACATCTTTAGTTTCAGTCACGTCTGCTAGTGATACAACAAGAACATTGAAGGACTTGTTGATATGATCAATAATAAATTTAGTTGATCCTACTGGATCTTGGTGTTGCATAACCACAATTGTGGCTTCTTCTTCTATTTCAAGCATAACCTAGAAGGATGCAGTGTTCCCTTATATTTAATGTGTCCAATCCTCATATTCTCCTACCCATAATGATATTTGACCACTAGTAGATCCTATTGATATTGTAGGCCTTACAGGATTGTCTCTAACTTGGTGTATGCTTGTGACTTCTCGATTCTCTCAACTGATGATTTCTAGAATTTGCTATAAATGGCTCATAGAAGGTCTGCAATCTTGTTGTGGTGGTGGAGCACTTGATCATGGTCTGTCATAAGATAGAGTTGATCCATTGAGTCTTGCTTGTTCTTGTCCTATAATTGGAATGTTTCTATCTAGTGTGGATTGTGCAGCTTCCTTGGTGCCTACTGGCTTCTCTAGTTGATCTTTCTTAGGATGCATTGGCTTTGCCATTTGATGTAGGATGCATTTTGGACTTTGTGTAGGACATCATTAGTGTAGCCTAAAATTCTAGCTTGCTTACATAATCTTCTTATGAGGCAAGGGAATGACAAAGTGAGTTTCTTTGCCTTCTTTTCTTTAAACCTTCTCTGGATTTCTAAAAATAATAAGTGAGCCATGTTCACTTGGAATGTTCCCATTAGGATGATGCTTCCTCTTGTAGCATAGGTTTAGTGCCTTCGCGATTGCTTTAACTAAATAGGGCATTATGATTCCTTCAATTTTGATAGTAGCATCATCTTGTTTATTTTTCCAAAATTGATAAACTTTGCCTAAATACCATTTGCCACTACATGACAGTGTTGGCCAATGAAGAGAGGCTTGTAGTTACTCTTGGATGTTGACATGTGCAAATTCCATGAACAGTTTGAGGTTAAGTTCCATAATAACTGTGGACATGATGGACTTCTCCTAAGTAGCTTGGAGACAATTGATAGCTTGAAGTGTTGTCCCTACTCTTGAGCTGGTGGTGCTTCAGCTTCAGCTTATGTGAAATGTTCCATTGTAGGTGTTTATTAATGAATGCTAAAGGACTAAGCCTCTTGTTTAGCTTGTGGAGTTTATTCTCTAGCTTGTCCCCTTCCTCTAGGTCTTTTACCCCTTTGTTGTGAGGGTTCTTCAGTTGTTGGTATTTTAGGAGCTATCTCCAATTATAAAGAATTCATTTAAGATTACCCAAGGATTTCAAATAGGTTCCTAATGATTCAGAATCCTTTCTTTGTTCCTTGGATTCGATGAAAATTTATCCTTATTATGACTTTTTAGCTTTTCTTAGGATTGCAAAGTTAAAAGAATTTCCAAAAAAAAAAAACATGTAACTATTGTATTTTCCAATGTATTATAAACAAGTTAGTTTCTTATGACCTTTCACAATGGTTATTTCCTTATTTACATATATTAGAATGGTCATTTAGGAAGAATTTTAAAGTTTAGTTGGTTATTTGATTAAAAAATGAATAGTTATTATAGTTCTTACCCTTGATGTATTATTCTAAGTGTTAGAGAAATTTTTCTCAAATTGCATAAACTATATATAGCACTCTCCCCCATAACTAAGGTGATCGCCTTGTGATCAAGAGGATTCAAGAATCACGCAAATTGAAGCTACAGTGAGAAAGTTATGGATCTTGGAAGTTTGGTTGTAAGAGGGTTAGAAAAATGGCATGAAATCCCTATGCATCAAATGAGAAGAATGAAAAATTTCTAACTCCTCACACACATATATAGATTTTTGTGGTGATGATATCATAGATATGACATCATAGGGCCTAATACATCGTAGTTATCATGTCACCTTTAAAAAATTTAAGATGTTGAGCAATTTCTAATGAAAAAATGAAATGAAATGAAAAGTCTATAAGATGTAGAAGTGGCTTAAAGGATTCTTGAGTATGGATGATGCTCATAATATGAGAATTTATTATTAAAAGTGTATGAAAGAAGGAATCCTAGGCAAAGTAAGTTGATTAAGTTTTTTGGAAATGAATTGTGACATGTATGATTAGTTATGAGTATGTAGGAAAGTGAAAATGATTGTTTAAGTGTTTTAGAGATATAAGATGATGTAGAATTGATTATCAAGTATGAAGCACAAGAGTTATTCAAGTAGGTCGTCACTAATGCAGGCTCTAGTCCTTAGTGCCCTTGTATAACCACACCTGCAAGTATCCATATACACTCAGGGAGTTGAATGTACAACATGCTTGTCTCCCAAAACACACATGTTAGTATTGCCTTATTGAGAAATAACACTACATTATACAAAACCTTATATAATAGTGAGGTGGAATGATAGTAGAAGGGATTGTAGAAAATGGAACATGAGGTGTCTTACCATAGGCATACTTAATTCTGTGTGTAATATATAGTTAAAGTAATCATTAGCCCTTTCATCCAAGATCCAAACCATGTCCATACCACTTACTAGTGACATCGCATTGTATCATCTCAAAATTGACAACCACAAGATTACCACAACTCAAAGAAGTATGATTGCCTGGTGAAGAAGTTCAAGGAAGTAGTTTTCTTAATAGCACACTTTATTTTTTCTAAAAGAGACTTGGCCATTGGACACAGGAATGCCTTAAGGTATGGGTAAGATGTCTTTTTAGCCCTATAACTAATGAGAATCCAAGAAACATTGAAATTTCTAAGAAGTCACTTACCTTTAGGCATGGGTAGCATGTCTTTCCAGTGAAATAATCAAAAAATTTTATTCTATGCATTTATTAGGTTATTACTATATTAACCTTACCAAAGAACTACCTTTAGGCATGGGTAACATGTCTCTGCAGTGATATGGTAAGGTAGCACTTCTTTTAGACATACTTCCATTTTTCATTAGAACTCAATTAAATAATACAACTTAACAACAAGATAAGACTTATAGTAGAAACCTTAGAGAATCTATAAATACGCTTGATGTCACACCCTTTTCATTCCCACTTGGTTCTTCACTTTTCTATTTAGGCATCATGATCACAAATTTATTTTAGTTTTATTATAACAAGAATATCAATATGTCCATGGTAAGAACCTTTTATTATTGGAAATGAGTGGATGGATGATGTGGTCTCACTACATATATAATTAGTCCTTCAATGATTTGGTAACATAAGGAAATATTCACATTATTGAGACTACATGTTGTTTTATTCCTTTGCACTTTATTATAAAAATAAACAAAAATATGCACAATAAAGATGATGAAAAATTATAGAAAAATAATAAGAATAGAAAAGGTAGAAAAATATCAAAGAATGAAAAATGATAAAAAAATAGAAAGAGTATAAAAGAATGTAAAAATTGATAAGAAAAGGAAAAAGGTAAAAAGTGTAAAAATGTCAGAAGAAAAATCATTCCTAAGTGTCAAATTTGACACCCCCACAACTATCATGAGAAGTGGATAAATGGAAGATGGAAGGTATGGTAAACTGCTTGGTAGATAGGGTAGAGTCCTTGAAAGAGTAATAAAAGTCACAGTATGGCTTGAGTTGTTAAATATTGACAAGAATTAGCTTTTATGGGATTGTTGGGTGCTAGATCTACATGGCACTAGATCTATACATAGCATGGATGATGTAGGGTCTTTCCGATAAGGTTATAAACTTAGCCTTTTGCGGGATATGACTGGGATTATAGTAGAGAACCTTATCATCTAGCTTGCTAGACAATTGTCTTATTTTGGCATCATGGCTATATTTAGAGTACTTTTTATGAATTTTATTACTTATTTGAGCTACCAATTGGTTTTCATCTAGAAAATTGAAATTAATGAGGCATTTTCTTTGAGCTAAGCTTAAATCAAGGTCAGGTGTACTAGCCATAGAAAGGGTATGAAGTTCCACTTGGATCAGTAACATAGGTAGTTTATCATAAACTAACTCATATGGGAAATACCCTATGGGAAGTTTTCAAGTGGATCTATATGTCTATAGAGCATTGTTAAGTTTAGTTCTCCAATCCTTCCTATAATGAATAACTATTCTACTTAATATTTTTGTGATTTTTGAGTTAATCACTTTTACTTGATCATTTTCTTGAGGATGATATGGTATATTTAGTTTGTGATTCTCCCTAAGTTGTTGCATTAACTTTTGAATGTAGCTCATGTAAAGTGAGTCCCATTGTCGAATATAAGCGTGCATGGTACTCCAAATCTATTCACCAAATGTTGTTGAAAGAATTTAGCAGCTGTTTTGGCTATGTAATCCTTGACTATAGCTACTTCTACCAAACTTGTGCAATAAAAAACTATTATTATAATGTAGGAATTTCCATTTGAAATTGGTGTGATGGGGTCCACGAAGTCAATTCTGCAAATGTTGAAAGGTTTCAATGGTTGTATGTACTATTGGGATTCTTCATTTATGGCTTTTAGTCCTTCATCTCTTTGGCATCTTTCATAAGATTGTGCAAATTAGTGTGCATCCTCGAATATGATAGGCTAAAAGTAATCTACCATCATCAATTTCAATGTTGTCCTTCATCCTACATAGCGACCACCACATGGTCCTTCATGTGCATCTTGTAGCATTCTTTGTTAACTCTGTTTTGGAATGCACCATCTTATCAACTGACGAGTCGTCATTTGGGCGATCGCGATATTGCGGTCGTGATATCGCATCTGCGATATCGCATACGCGATATCGCGGCCTGTCTCCTCATCTATAAATAAGAGGTAGACAGATTAGTTAGGGAGTTCTGAGTTTTTAGAGTTAGTTTGATTTTTGTTTTCATTTCTTTCTCTCAACCCTTTTCCTCTCCGTGTATGCCCGCAGTGTGGTGATTGTAATTCTACGGCATCCTTTATTCGAGTGTGACATACTTGGACACGCACATGACCAGCAATAAAGATCGAGATTACTTCATCATTGCAACATTCACTTAGTTTAATCATTTAATTAATTTTTATTTACTACTT
Organism: Gnetum montanum; assembly: GCA_015680685.1. NCBI lineage: Eukaryota > Viridiplantae > Streptophyta > Gnetopsida > Gnetales > Gnetaceae > Gnetum > Gnetum montanum. Next base: position 93,840 of record MNCI01016152.1, on the reverse strand, counting down.
TCCTAGTTAATCTCTCTCACCCTTAACTCATGTTAAAATGCAGAATGAGTACAACTTGATTACGAGCATGTGTGACTACTTGGTAACCTAGTAGCGTACCTAGGATCTGCACTTGGTAATCCCAATGGTAGTCATGCACGAAGTCCAAAATGTGTACGGATAATCAAGGAACAGATGCTCATCACACTTAGGCTAGTTTAGATTCTCTCACCCTTCTCTCCTAGCTTAGTTAATATTACTTTCCATTGCCTTCAGGAGTAGCATTAGATTAGAAACCCATCATACACCTCACTCTGGACTAAACCATACGTGACAAAGCTAATACTAGTCTAGGTGGGAAGATAGTGAACTGCAACCTAAGGCTAACTGTCTAGATGCCACAACTAGTCCGTCTATGGAGTTCGATGGGATCACGCGTGTAACGCTCATATTGGTATGGTTGAGTGTAGGGGTACCTCGCCACTCATCATTGGCACCGTTGCTGGGGACGGTGCTAGTTATCTAGATTAGTTATATCATATAAGGTCGCTATAAAGGAATTCACAATATATCTTTTAGAAAAAAAATAATTATAAAAAGTCACACGTAAATTCACACACAACTTCACAACCATGCCTCTCCGAGAAGATTACAATAATGTCACACTTAGTGAGGAAGTTCATTGGAGAACCAATGAATTATATGACAATGAAGATTGGAGTACATAACTTGAAGTGGGGGTTTCTTATAAACATGAATGAAAGCAACGTCATCCCAACGCATGAAAGCATAACTTACAAGATGACGATGAACCCCTACTGGCCACTACAAGAAGAACGCAAATACAAGAGGTTGTTCAAATCTCCTGTAGGCATCGTAAAGAGAGCCATCTACCCAAGCTCGATTTAAACAACTTTCCCAATTTTTCAGGAGGCTATTACTTAGATCTGCATCAACATTTACAAGCCTTCTACGATGCCTGCACATGGAACAACATTGATAATGGTTGGCAAAAACTTAAGCTCTTTCCCATGACACTTGTTGGCTAAGCAAAAGTATGGTATAGATCGTTAAAACCAAATTCAATATGACGTTGGTCAACAATGGTAGAAGTCTTTAACAAAAAATATCAAACCTACGCAAGAGTGTTGACCTTGAGGAAAAAAATCCAAGGATGGAAACAAGCAAAACATGAACCCTTGGACATGGCCTTAGAAAGATATTATGCACTGTTGAACAATTGTCCAGGCCATGGGTTTTCCGAGGAAAGGCTAATGTACCATATCATTGGTGGGCTTCGTGATGCAATAAGAGAAACCCTAGGGATGTATGCCCAAGGTTAACTATATGAACTATGAACCCATCAAGTCCAAGAGCTTATTAAGTGGGTAGCATAAGAAGAAGGAGCATTAGCTAGATGGGAGTGTTGAAAAACATCAACGGGACCAAAATCTCAACTTAACAAAGGTCCATGATCATAAAAAGGAGAAATCAACCTATCACAAGGAGAAAGCANCATAACTTACAAGATGACGATGAACCCCTACTGGCCACTACAAGAAGNAGGCAAAGATCAATAAGATGTTGGAATGGACATATAAAAAGTGTGGAGAATTTATCGATATTATTGGAGATAGAGTTTTGACAACCCAAGAGCAGGACAAAACATTAGACAATCAGAAAGAAGGGATAAGGAAAATAGGAGCTCAACTGCCAATCATATGTATGAATGCAACATATGCCTATACGATCACCCCAAGGGCCAATGCCCAATATTGTTACATTTATATGAGCATTGGGGAAACACGTTACACCCAGAGTTTGTACAGAGGTATTGTGTTCGATCACAGTGGCAACAATCCCAGTTGTGGGGGAGACCACCCCTAAACTAGAGACACCCTTCATATCATCCAAACCCAAATGCTTATCTAGTTCAACATCCTGTTTCCCCAATTGGGCCAACATACTCTATCTCACCACAATACCATTCTCCTCAATACTATCAGCCCATGCCTCCAACACAACCACCACCTTGTGTACCTTATACTCCTCCCGATTTTCAACATTCTCATCCTTTCCTTCCTTCTACATTGCCACCAATTGTTCCTAAGGTGCCTGCACCATAGCAACAACCCACGAACGTCACTTGTGTTGCTACTGTCAATAGCAGTGAGAGGCCTCCTCAACATTGAAGGCGCCCCTTCTTTAGAAATGACCCTAGGAAGGGACAACACAATTATGAGGCCACTACATCCTCCAACTCAGCACAAGTCCCACACTGTGGTGCACCCTTATCTTTAAACCCAATGCCTCATGTAATTTCATCAGGGCCACCAACTCACACTCCAACAAAAATACGGTCCAATGAACATAGCCATGGAAGGCATCATCCCAATGCTTGCATACCATCTAACGGTCCCAAATATCATAGTGGGTCAACTCGTTATTCGGGAACTACATCGTATAAATTGCCCCACTATGCTTATTATAATCAAGTGTGTGAACCTCGATGGGGTAAATATGACCAAGTCCAACCATTTCCAACATGCAAGGATCCTCATTTTCCATTTATTAATCCTTGTCGTCCTCAACTAATTAGTTATGGGGGATATCCTCCATTTTAATAACAAGCAGGATTAATAAATATTTTTCATTTTCTTTAATTTTTCAATTTTTGTTTTCTAGTTTTTCATTTTTCAACTTCTTGTTTTATCTTTTTTTCTTTTTGGTATTTTTGTCTTTTTAGTATTTTTGTCTTTTTACATTTTTACAAGTAATCTCTTCTATGAATAAAACACTCATGTGGATCGTTGGTTGAGGTGTGTTCTATGTTTTCGAGTCTCGAGTGATCAATTATGTGGACAGTGAGCCCATTACACCCACTCATCCACTCTACAAATAAGAGGTTTTGTTCGAGGGTACAATGATATTCTTGACATCCTTGAAACTTAAAATTAATTTTGTGTTCATTGTACCCAGAATGAAGAAGGATGGACCAAGAGGGAATGATTAGGGTGTGACATCAAGGGGACTTGTGGATTCTCTTTGATGATGTCTGTGGGTGTTAACATGCAACATGGTCATACTAAGATCCTTGTAGATTTAATGAAAAATGGGAGTAAGAGTAATAAAAAGGGCACTCAAAAATCTAATGCTATTCTAGGGGATCCACTGGAAAGACATGCACCCATGCCGAAAGGTTGGCGGCTTCTTTGGATTCAGTAAGAAGAGAAAAAAAAAGAAGAAAAAAAAATGAAAAGAAAAGTGCCACAGAACAAAAATCACTCCTCCCTTGAACAAAACGCCAAGTGATCGTACGCCTTGTTATGGTACTCTCATAGTTACTCATCATGGGATGAAACAATGTGATGTCACTGATTAGAGGAATGGACTTGATCCTAATCTTGGAACGATGGGTTAATGACACTTTAATCATGCTTTACACATAGGATTCACTGTGCCCTGGGTCAGTTACCTCATGTCCCAATCTCTATGACCCCTTCTAAACTTCATCTCATCTCACTGTTCGTGTAATTGCAGCTCGTGTCGTGTGTAACATAGAATTCTTACCTCATTCCGGTGATAATTACATGTGTGTGTTTTGTAGAATCAGTGTGGATTACATTTAATCCTTCTAGTGCCCACAGACACTTTAAGTGTGGTTACACAAGGGCATTATAGGTTGAAACTTACTTTGGGGAGGATGCACTTGTGTAATCTTTTGTAATTTTTACTTATGACATAGCTCACACACACCATTTCTTACCCTCAGCATAATTTTCAAACAATTTTCTTTCCCTACTACTCTCCATCTGAATAATAATGTTCCTATGTACCATTACATAACCTTTTTCTCTACCACCTGAGGTTTTATTGATCATTATCATACCATCATAATTATTCGTGCCTTCCAAACCATTTGATTACCTTAGAACCCCCTCAACATATGTCACATGTCCTAGTTACAACGTTGATTTCAGAAAAATCTTTTAAAAAAAATTCGGTATTTTTGTTGTGCCTCATATTACTAGCGCCATGATATTGCATACACGATATCGCATCGCGTCCACCTATAAATAGGTTACCCCCCAAAACACTTAGCATCATTTCTCATCATTCACATGGGGGAGTTTTTCAAATTTTTCTCTGTGATTTGCGAGTGTGACACCTTTGCTTCTCAACCTCTATCTTGCTCGTTGGTACTCCAATTTTAATTCAGTCCAAACTTGCTTGAACCCGGAGTGTTCAGCTTAGTCGTGGAGGAGGGACATCTACCGAATAGTGCCTAACTATTTTGGAATTTATCATCACCCAAAGGACATTATTAAGGGTAATTAGTTGTAAATTGAAAATAAGATGTGCCAAAAAATCATTTAATCCTTTAAGTACACCGGGAGATTTAAATTGGAAACCACCTAAGTAAAACGAACAAATTATTACAATCTTTCGGGCAAGATCACATGAAGATAAAAAAATTAATTAATTAAGGCAAGCAGTAAGGTATAACTTAATTTTAAAAAAAACTTTACTAATGCTTGGCCCGTGTGATTGCAGATGGCCCTGAAACATGGACAAAAAGAAGGTCCTACTCAAGGTGGAAGCAAATGACCCAGAAGAGGTGGAAGACAAGATCCTGCTGGACAACATGTAGAACAAGAGGAGTAATCGTTCAGTATTCATCAAGAGGACCCTCCTACCATACAATCTGGGCAAGCAGAAGGAGGAACTGCTGCAATGCCAGAACAGGGACAACATCTTACGTTGCCCCAAGATTGTGTTCAGGCCATCCATGAAAAGTCCACATTCATTGCAGTGATTGTGGAATTGAACTTTGAATCTTTGGCATTGTTCACTCCTGAGGCCATTAGGGATCACCTCAAAGGGTCTCCCTTATGGCCTATCCTCTTTGAAAGCGGTGCCTAGTACCTAGGGGAGACATACTAGTTCTGGCACAACAGAGAGCAAGGCACTACTGTCAATATTTATGGTGTGACAGTTGATTTCTCCGCACAGTCCATTTCAGAAGTATTAAACCTTCTGAATACAAAGCCAAAAGTTGCTCAATTATCCACCTGTTCAGACCTTGATGTACAAGGGGATTGGTTGGAAAGGGCTTATGGTAGAGATAAGAAATTTGGTGAATTGACGAAGGAAGAGAGAATCTACTTCAAAATTGGAACATATCACCTCTTCCCCACGAAGGGCTTAAAAAGAATATCAACGTATACGGCAAGAGGATGTGCAGTGCTGATGGGAAAGGTTAATGCTAACCTGCCCCATCTATATTTAATGGAGATCATAAGGTGGTTCGAGGAATGGAAGACAGGGAGGAATGGAAGGTTGTCTTTCCCTTGTCTTATCAGAAAGCTTTTTTGACGTGCTGGTAACAAGGGGTACACCAATGATGTCCTCTAGAAAACCCAAAATGCTTCCTATGCTGAACTGTTAAAGCCACCAGCTGCAAGGAAAATTACTGGTGAGACGCTGGGATCAGAAGAAGAAGAAGAACAGACGGCTGGACCAATTGCAACTCAACTTGTAGGACCTAGCCAACCTCCAAGCACAGGTGCTAGCCAACAATAGGAAGAAAAGCCTAGCACAAGCTAGGATCAGCCGCCATTGCAAGACTACAGACCATCAATGAGCCATCTTAGGGCCATCGCTGAGACTATCAGTTGGGGAAGTCGTGGTGATGCAAATCTCTTCCGCGTCATTGATGATGCCATTCAGCCCACTGTTTCTTTGGATCGCACAAGGGGTGAAGTGTCGATTTATACAGGAGGAGGGAAAAGTAGTTGATCACAACAGATCTTAGTAAACGTGGCATCTTTCCAAGTGCAATTAGAAACTGGTGAAGGGGCCACTGTGGTGGTCATGCAACACCACGGTGCCATGGGAGCCACAGATGTGGTTGTAGACCACATCAAAGAATCATTTAATGTACCTGTTGTGCCACTGGCAGATCTCACAAGAGCACGGGATGTTCAAACTTTGGCTGGAACCTCAATGACTCCTGCGGAACATGAGGATGTGCTTGATCGATTGCTACAAATAGGACAAGTAATGACATCCCTGTTTGACATCCCTTAGGATGCTACAACAATTCAGTCAGATCTCATTTCCAAAAAAGGGAAGCTAGTTTTAACAGAAGTGAGGGCTGGGCATGCTGAAGCAGAGGTGCAGAAATTACAAGAGCAACTTGTGGCCCTACAAGTAGCACAGTGGGATCCTTTGCAATTTTTTCCTGCAGACCAGCTAGATAATTTCAGAACTGAGCAACTAACCAAGCTAATAGCAGAGAATAAAAAGGTGGCTGATGAAAAAGAGAAGGTTGTTTGGGATGCCTTTGCAACACAAGCACAAACTCATGCACATAGTAAGGCACTCAACGCCTTAGAAGAAGAAAATAAACAGCTCATTGTCGACAACCTTCGGTTGACCACTATGGAAAAGCAAAAGAATGTTCTTGAGGAACACTTTCATCAATTGCGAGAACAATTCATCCAGGTTAACCAAGACATAAGTTGTTTAACTAGGGAGAATAGAACCCTCGCAATGGAGGAGGTATGTGCAATTCACGAAAATATAGCTATTGAAATAAGTTCATGACAAACTGAGGCTAAACGACATGAAAAGCTGAAGGAGCACTTTCGAGATCAGGTGGGGATGTACAAAAAGATCCTTGAGAAGGAGATCCATATGGCCAAGGGCCACATTAATGCTATCAGTGCTCAACACACTAACTGGTGGGCCATATTGGATACATATGCTTTTGCCCACAAAGTGGAAGTTAAGAACCGGGACCTGCAGATTCAGGATTTGACAGAATACATGGAGTTGGCAAACCTGTAGTATGCCAACCTTGCCATGTTAATAGCAAGGTGCCCGAGGATAGAGCTTGAGTAGCAGGTAGCAACCACCTATGTTAAATACAAAGTAGAATTTGCAGAACGCATGAAGTTGTTGGAAAAATTGGAGGTTGCAAATTTTGAACTTGAGGTGGTGAAAGCTAGCTACCAAGGCCAAAAAGGTGTCGTAGTAGATTTGGCTCGACGGCTTGTGGATTTCTAGGAATACAAAAATAAAGCCAGAGCCTATGAAGAAGAACGATGGGTATTTGCGGCTTGGTATGTCAAGGCCAATCAGATGTTTCCGCAACTACCCTGTCTATGGGAGGTGCTAACTCCGTCAAACATCGGAATATTAGCATGGACGGCACAAGATCCCAGACTAAAGAGGAGAAGCTCCAAGCTATACTCCAATGCCACCAAGTCTCAAAACTTGGAGCACAAGACAAAGGGAAAGCACCAATGGAAAAGCCACTGCCACTAGGAACTACATGAGTTCCACAATTTTGTAGTTGTAGCACATTCTTTGTGTTGTGTCTTTTTTTTTATTTTCTTCTCACATTGCAACATAATCCCATTTTCACAATCCAATAATCCCATACCTATTCACTGTGTAATCGCTGTAACTTGAGGACGAGTTGTCATTTAGTCTTGGGGGTATGATGAGTCGTCATTTGGGCGATCGCGATATCGCGTACGAGATATTGTAGCCCAATCGTGATATCGCATATGCGATATCATGGCCTATCTCCTCATCTATAAATAAGAGGTAGACAAATTAGTTAGGATGTTCTGAGTTTTTAGAGTTAGTTTGATTTTAGTTTTCATTTCTTTCTCTCAACCCTTTTTCTCTCCGTGTATGCCCGTAGTGTGGTGATTGTAATTGTATGACATCCTTTATTCGAGTGTGATGTACTTGGACATGCACATGATCGGCAATAAAGATCGAGATTACTTCATCATTGCAACATTCACTTAGTTTAATCATTTAATTAATTGTTATTTACTACTTTTCTAGTTAATCTCTCTCACGCTTAACTCATGTTAAAACGTGGAATGAGTACGACTTGATTATGAGCATTGAAGTGTGACTACTTGGCAACCTAGTAGCGTACCTAGGATCTGCGCTTGGTAATCCCAGTGGTAGTCATGCATGAAGTCCAAGATGTGTACAGATAATCAAGGAATGGATGCTCATCGCACTTAGGCTAGTTTAGATTCTCTCACCCTTCTCTCTTAGCTTAGTTAATATTACTTTCCATTGCCTTCAAGAGTAGCATTAGATTAAAAACACATCATACACCTCACTTTGGACTAAACCTTACGTGACAAAGCTAATACTAGTCTAGGTGGGAAGACAGCGAACTACGACCTAAGGCTAACTGTCTAGATGCCACAACTAGTCCATCTACGGAGTTCGACTAGATCACGCGTGTAACGCTTGTATTCGTATGGTTGAGTGTAGGGGTACCTCGCCACTCATCATCAACCCATCAGGTCATATCTTTTAAAGGTTTCCATTAATTTCCATATATCTTTTTACTTTGTGGAGGAACTATTCCTTATATTCCTTATCCCATTGAATAGGAAGTTCTTGTTTGGTGAGATACTTTATGTAATTAGTAAGCCATGACTTTTTTGTTGAGTCTACAACCATTGTAATTTTGGTGAATAAGTTTTCATCAAGAAATTAATTTTTTATTGGTTCATAAATCTCTTGGGGGTTCTCATTTAAATTTTTATAAATGATTTGCTACCACATTTTCGATTCCTTTTTTATCAATCATGGTAATGTCAAACCCTTGTAACATAACTAGCCATCTTATCACTCTAGGATTAACCGCTGGTTTGTTTATTAGAATTTGATGGCACTATGATCTATGTGGACATAAATGGGGTGCCTGAGCACATAATGTATAAATTTATAAAGTGCATATACTAGGGCCATTAGCTTCTTTTCTATTATGATGTAGTTAAGATGTGCCTTGGTGATGCTTTGACTAGCAAAGTGTACATAATAGAGTCATTTTTGCTCATCCAGCTGAGTTAGTACTACTCTAAGTACATAGTCTGAAGCATTTTTCATAATGTGAAAAGGTTTTGATGAATTCAGTGCTTGAAGGATTGGTATCTTGATAAATTTCTATTTTAAGATCCCAAATGCTTTTTGAAATTACTCTATCCATAACAATTGTGCATCTTTCTTAGTTAGTTCTACAAGTGGTTTCACAATCTTTGAAAAAATTTTAATGAATCTTCTATAGGATCTTGTATGGCCAAGAAATGATTAGACATCTTTAATAGTTTCTAGCTACTGAGTGATGTTTTGAATGACTTCAATCTTATCTAGATCTACCTCTATTTCCCCACAAGATGCCTTGTGTTCCATAGCTATACCATCTTGAACCATTAAGTGGCTTTTTTTCTAGTTGAGCTTTAGATTAGTTTCTACACATCTTTTCAATACTTGCTCTAAACGGTTCAAGGCTTGTTTAAAATCTAGCTCATATGTGGAGAAATCATTACTAATTTGCTTCTGGAAGATGTTTTGTAAAAGCCTCTAAAAGGTACTAGGTACATTACACAAGCCAAAGGGCATTTTCTTGTTAAAAATGTTCCCCATGGACTGGTGAATATGGATTTTCATGGTCTTCTAGTGCAATGTAGATTTGATTGTATGTGCTATATCCATCTAGAAAGTCATAATACAGGTGTCTTGCTATGGTGTCTAGGACTTGGTCAACAAATGGTAGAGGAAAATGGTCCTTGAACATTGCCATATTTAACAACTGAAAATCAAAACAAACTCTCCATTTGTCATCTTTCTTTGGGACAGTGACTAATGGGCTAACCCATTCACTGCCAACTACAGGATAAATGAACCCATCCTTTAGTAATTTTTAACTCTTTCTTAACAACTTCCTTAAGTTTTTAGTTTAGCCTTCTTTGAGGTTGGTAGCATGGTTTAATAGTCGAATTTGTATAGATTTGATGTTGGCAGATGCATGGATCAATTCAAATGATTTTGTCATGAGACCATGTGAATGCCATTTGCCATTTATTTATCACTTCTAGTAATTTTCTCTTTTATTCTTTATCAAGTTTGGCATTTGTGATTACCAGTTTTTTATTATTTAGAAAAGCATATGCAAGTGTATCTAGTATGGCTTTCAATTCAAAGGGTTCTGGTTCATATGTTTCTTGTATCTCTAATTATTCCTATTCAATATCATTAATTAATGTGATTCAATGTGAGGAGGTTATCTTTTTAACTATTCTAACTTATCAATTTCTTCCACGTAGGCACTTGTAATTTTGTTTGTTGGTTCCATGCACATATTGAATTCAAATTCATCTTCAATCATCAGCTACTTAGTATCTTGTTGTTGAGTGGTTTTTGCATACATGCACTTTTGTACACATATGTCTTCTATACATGTATTACATGCTATGATGGCGTTATCTTTTATAGTTGAAAATTTATGCACATAATTACACCCATTATTTCTGTATGTGATACATGGAACTTTGTGGGTTTGAATGATTCTAGCTTCATCTTCCTTGGAAATTCCCAAGAACAAGTCTCTCATCCCAAGCTTCATGTCTAGAGTGCTAAGCCATGCACTGCTCGTAATTTTGGGAAATTCCCCTTTTTTCTTTCCCACATGGATGACTAAAAAATTAGTAGGATAGGATCAGTTACTGTTGGTAATAATAACATCTTCCACTTATCTAAGTGGAACAATAATGGATTAGTTTGTAAGCTCTAATCAAATATTACTCTTCTTTAGTGAGGGTAGGTTTTAGGCCTTGTACATGTCTTGCTTAATTAAATTTACTCATAACCTAGAATCTAAAAGTGCTTTGCATGGTTTATGTCTTGCTATTTAAAGGTAAACTATGGGACTCCTAGGATTTATTCTCTTTTGGGAAAGTACTCCCACTGTAATCCAATGTATTATTTTCTATGTGAGCATGAAAGTGGTGACTTTCTCATTTGTAGGTATTGTAAGCATAGTGTTCTTTGGAGGAATGCATGTGGATGAAGTAGATTTATGTGCAATCCTCATCCTTTGAATCTTTTCTAGAATTGTCCTAAAAAGAAGAAGTTTGCTAGCTCTTTGCTCACTTGTGACTATATCCTCCTATGTAGTTACTGCACTAGTAGAACTCTTTGGTTGTGGCTATGTTTGCATCTTTCCTTGCATGACTAGTGGTGATACTGGTGGTAAGGAATTAGGATTTTGAAGTGAGGAACCAACTACTGGTTGAGACATGTAAGAATTTGGATCCATCCATTAAGTAGTGGGTCAAGGATATTCTAGTGGATAGTAGTAAGAGGAAGTATGAATTGAAGTATTCTTTGGAGAGATTGAATGTTGCACATGATATCCATAAGGATTGGTTGCCTATATGGATACTATTGCTTTGGTGGTGGCATTCCCCATGCTTGTGGTTATTGCCATTGGTACTGATATTGTTATTGTTGTTGAAGATATGCCCTACTTGGATAGTATGTTTGCTAGTAGGGTTCTTTAAATTTACCTTGTAGATAAGATAATCTTCTAGGCATCTATTTCAACAAACTTTGGATTAAGTACATATGCCTCAAACTCTTGAAAGTAGGTCATAACAGGGTAACATCCCTTAGGATGTTCATACTAGCACACCTTGCATCCTTTATCGTCTTCTAAACTAGAGTCCATTATTTTCTCTATTGCAACAACTTTTCCTTTATTTCTTTAGTGTTCTTGTACATTGTCTCTTATTTTCTTTGGTTTACAGCTTATTCAATCTTATCTTCTACTATCTTCAATGCTATAGACAATTTTTCATCTATAGAATCCTACATTTTATCTACCTTTGTTGTAATGTCATTAACTGATTTTTGAATAGGTAGATTCTTTTGTTTGATCGTATATTCCAAAGATTTCTCTTCTTGTGATTCACATATTCTTACATCCATAATCCTTTTTCTGATGGCGAGATCTCTATTATACTCTTTGGTTGATTATCTTTTTCTTAACTCTCCTTCTTCTTTTATCACTTGGCCAATATGTCTCTTAATGTAATGAGCTATCATCTTGGTTAACTTAACTTGGGCATATACCCTAAGGGTTTCTCTTGTCTTATTTCATAGCCCATCAACAATGTGTCATAGTTTCTCCTTTTGGAAAAATCTATGACCTAGCCACCTATGTAGTAATGAATAGTATCTATCCATTGCCACATCAATGGATTCATATGTCCCTTATTTCCATTCTTGAATATGTTTTCTCAAATTAGACACTCTAGAATAAGATTGATATTGATCATTAAAGAGATCTAGGATAATACTCCATCTTCAAATGGGTTGAAGTTTTGAAGATCTATACTAGTTCTCTACTTCCTTTATTAGTGTTCTTGGAAATAAATTTAGTTTTTGCCAATCGTTCTCAATGTTGTGGAAGGCATAGGCATCGTAGAAGGATTGGAGATGGTGTTGTGGATTTGCTTTGTATCCATCTTTAAATTTTAGAAAATTATTCATGTCTAGTCTCTTGATGCAATTTTCCCTTACATGCTTGGTGGGAATATACACTACTTCTCTAATATTAATCATGTTACGAGTGACTAGTACGGGTTCTTCATAATCTTTAGGTTCACAAGCTCAATGGTAGTGATGGCTCCTTCGATGCTCATAACATTATCTTTCTTTATATCTGACCCTTTCTCTTCTTTTCTCATAATTATCCTCTTCTTCATTAGGGTGTCTTCTTTAATTCTTATATCTATGAGAATTCCTTCATCTCTTGCTATCATGATTCCTCATTCTTCTTTCTCTCTTGTCATACTTTCTAGAGCAATGTGAGGAGGAAGAGGAAGAAGTTGGAGAATGATGTCAGCTAGTTCTCCTTTTATCACTCCTTGATTCATCCCTTTTTGATTCAATGAAGGTTCTAGGCCTTAAGTTCCTCCACAATGTAGAGTCTTTTTTATCCCCTTTGGTTGTTTCCACAAGAGTTGAATGTAATTCTATTTTGATGGGATCTTCGATATGGATGATTGGTGTTTAAGATTGAGATCCATGGGTTTGATAGAATTCTCTATATGGAACATAGCATCATCCCTTTCCTCTAAGACAACCATTTTTGGCACTTTCTTTCCTTTTTCAAGCTCATACCTTATCTCCATAGCAAAATCCTATTTTCCCTGAGCTTCTGTTGGTTGGTATGGCTTGCTCATATGCTTAGTGATGTGGTATCCTTCTTGTATGTCATCAAGGTTTGACCTTCTAAGGGCTATTTGCAGCATTGATGATGTAGAACATTTTGAATGTAAGACAATATTACCCTATAAATCTCTCCATCCTAGTTGTTTATCCTAGTGAAAGAAAAATGTGAAGTTAGGATAATATGAATTAGTATGAGCATAGGATGTTCTAGTTTGCATGGGCACACTTCAGTCTTCTTCATTATATTCCCTATCATGACTCTTATTAAATTCATTAGTAGATGATGATTTCTTCTTATTGGTGATGTTTAATTCCTTAAGTATGTACTTTGGAAAAATTGGTTTAAGTGTGAAGGATTTTCTTGATGACTCTTAACATAACAAACTTTGTAAAATCAACTACTTAGTGAGCATTGACACATCCTCAGCAATGATGCTAATGATGAGTAGTTGGGTATTCAAACACTCCACCATATAAGTCATGAGTGTACATGTGTGACCTAATTATAATCCATGGATGGCTAGTGTAAATTCACTAGTATTTGAAGTTTAGTTCATGATCACTGGCTTCTCACTTTAAGATAGTAAAGTGCAAGTTGTATGATTTAACTCTTAGTGAGGCATATGATAGGTTGATGTTTTATGAGTGGCGAGGTACCCCTATGCCCAACCATATAAATCACTAAGGTGTTACGTGTGATCCAGTCAAATTCCATGGACCTATAGTTATCTAATGTACGAGCTCTTCTAGGAAGTGAAATGGGCATTGAGAATGTTTGTTATCTTCCCAACTACACTTGTGAGGTTCAAGGATATGGTTTAAGTGTAATTGAGTTATATGATTTTTTCTATCATTTTATGTTTTATAGATGTGATTTCCTACAACAAGAATGAAGAGTAGATTAATTTAAAATCAATTCGTTATTGTCTATCTAGCTTAATACAAGTAATCATCCCACTTTCCTGAACACATCCTAAACACATATAGCACTACTGGGCTACCAAACGTTAAGTGTTGTTGGGTTACCAAGTACTATATGAATGCTCAAAGTGGTCATTCTTGTGTTCATTAACAACCAGAAGTAAATTACTTAATTCAAATGCATTAAAGTAAAGAGCAAGAAAGTAAAATGAATTAAAGAAAATATTAATCTATCCTTAGTGCTGCAAGGATTGTCAAAAGAGTTCATTTTATTCCCATCACACTGTTGCACTCAAGCATATTAGTGCTCAAAGAAAGAACCGTACACACTTAGAGTGCTTCTACGGGCACTCAAAAAATATTCTAACTCTGAGCAAAAGAAACGGCAAGAGCTTTGCTACTCTAACTAAGAATGACCAAAAACTGATTATGAAAATTGGAGCCTAGGCATAGTATTTATAGACTTGGGGTATATACCCTGACATTGTGTACACGACATCATGGCTTCAACGTCATGTACTTGACATCGGAGCAAATGTAAATGCAATTCATCAATGTTGTTGGCTCAAATTAAGGCTAGGTGTAAACATGTTTGAAACAAAGTGATATAATCTAAGTCTAAGTGTAATGTAAGTAAAGAGGCTATTCTAGCCTATAGGCAATAAGTATTTGTTCTTATTTTACCATTCACGTCTTGGGCCTATGTAGCCACCATTTGGATTACTAAGTGTTATGCTACTAGGCAAATGAAATAATAACACTATTGGGATTACCAAACGATTACACTATATATTTGAAACTAGTTGTACTTATACTACTATAGTAAAGAGACTATTCTAGCCTATAGGAAATAAGTATCCATTCATGGTTTACCGTTCACGTCTTCAACTTATATAATTGTCATTGGGGTTACCAAGTGTTATGCTACTAGGAAAACTAGACAATAACACTACTGGGATTACCAAATGATTACACTATATGTTTGAAACTAGTCATACTTATATTGCCATACTAAGGAACATTGGAAAAGTAATATACTTAGGTATTGTAAAATACTTAAGAAAAGTAAACATGCTTGAAAGATAGTAATTATACTAAGTAAACATGAACTAATTAAGAGTAAAGTAAACTAACTAGAATGTTGCAATGGTGGAAAAGAATCTCAATCTTGATTTCTTGCCATGAACTATACCCAAGAAAAATTAACTTGAACAAATATTCCATACAATTGTTTAACACTACACTATAGGCATTCACTATGTCACTATGTCTAAATCACAAAAAAAAAATTGCAAGAATTTTGCTAAGTGTTAGACTAAAGTTGTTCGTTTAATTCAATAGTGGATTGGTATTTATAATGAAAAATAGGATGCACTACATCATATCTACGATGATGTAAGCAAGGCTACAATATCATAGATATGATATCAGATCATTGTCTTAAATGATTTTATCACTAGGGTACATCCTACAAATGAAATACCCTAAAAGGTATCGTACATAGTGAAGACTGTAATATACTTTGTTTGTAGGAAACCAAATTCAGTACTAGGAATCCCACTAGCTACAATGGTGGGGATGGGAGCTCCATTTTGTTGCTTGCAAAGGTAGGGTAGGTGGCTTGGCCACACTTTCTAGGTTATTGTTGAATTTAGTTGACTCCTCCAATTGAAGCATGATGATTTTCTTAGTTTCTTTAGGAATATGACTTACAAATTTCTATGAATCACAAAGTTGGAAAGATTGACATTAGTAACTTAGATGCACTACATCACTAATCCCTAACAAAGAACATTGGATCATTAGCAAGGACTTCAACCAACACCTTCATGGTTGGGAAAAGTGTGGGGGAAATGTTGATGATCCTCTTGGCTATCAATATTTTTTGCAATTCCTTCAAGATCATAAACTAGTTAACATGGAACTTAAAGATTGCAACTTCACACTTGATGCAACCAATGCTAGTGGAGAGAGTAAATTATGAATTGAATTAATAGTGTTTGGATTACCACTAACACCTTCATGAACTATGAGATTATGGATTTTGGTTAGGAAAGAAAAACCTTTGATCATAGTTCGGTGGTGTGTCATGTGGACATGCCCTGACCCCATGGATCTAGTCCTTTGTGGTTTGAGTAGTCTTGGTTATGTAAACCCTAGTTAAGGCTAATAGTTAAAGACATTTGGGCTAGTTATCCAAATTGAATGGATTGTCATGATTTCCTAAATCAAGGGCTTTCTAGGTTGAAGCAAGTGATTAAGTTCAAGATGATAGCAAAGAAATATTTATTTTGAGAAATCAAGCCAATGTTGAGAGTGAAGCTCTTTAAGATTTAGGCTAAGCAGGAGCAAGGGGATAAACTACTTGAAGTTATGTTATAGAAACTTCAAGAGATCTTGGCTAATAAGGAACTGTACTGGTGACTGAGGTCTAGGGTCCAGTGGCTAACAGATGGTGACAGGAATACCAAGTTCTTTTTCACTAAGGAAAAAACCAACTATGGCTCTTAAAGGATTCACTAGCTCGTACATAAGGGAGAAAGCTTCACGAGCACTTCCAATATTGCTTAAATTATGCAAGAATATTTAGCTAACATTTGGTGGTACAAAGAAACCCTACTTATCTCAATCCCAATATAGTTAGTGGTAGAAGTAGAGGAGAATAATAACTTGATTTTCCCATTTACTATGGATGAACTAGAGTTAACCATGACCTTAGTGCAAAATTCTAGTGTCCTCGATCTTGATGGCTAGCAAATTGAATTTTTTAAGGAATATGCTAACATCTTAGGCAACAATATCCTTGATGCATTTAATCTAATGTTATAATAGTAGTAGGCAAGGGGCGAAATAAATTGCTCCTACATTATGCTCATCCCTAAGGTCTTGAATCCCATGGATCCTTTCCAATTTAGACTAATTAGGATTTGTAATATGGTATTGAGACTTTTTACTAAGATGCTTATCTAGAGACTGACACCACTAATGTCAAAATTGATGGGAGTATAATAAAAAGGATTTATTAAAGGATGATTCATCTAGGACCATATTATCCTCTTACAAGAAATCTTGCACTCCGTGCATGGGATCAAGTTCCCAGGTATGTGTCTTAAGCTTGATATAACCAAAGCATATGATATCATTAGTTGAACTATCCTTAGATATATCATGAGCAAAAAGGGTGTGCACATGAATTTCATTAATCTTTGCATCTAAATCTAAGAGTTTGGTGTCCACTCCATTGATATTACTAATGAAAGTTGAGGTTTTTCCTCCGCTAAGTGAGGATTAAGACAAGGAGATCCCCTCTTGCCTTAACTCTTCATACTTTCTATTGACATGATGCATATATACTATAAGTTTGAAGGGGTTAGAGGGTTGTAGATTGCCTAGGTGGAGTTTCTGGTAGAACACTATGCCAATGATACTATCATGTTCTCTAGGGAAATGTTTTCCCAGGCTCATGAGCTAAATAAAGCTCTTAGTAGGATGGCCACAGAGATGGGGTTAGAAATAAATAGAAGTAAGTTTTATTTGCATGTTTTTAATGTTGATGGCCATGTTAAGGAATTGGTTGGACAAGTTCTAGGAATTCTCCTTGGAATGTTAATAGAGTCTTATTTGGGGATACCCATCTATGCTTGGAATTAGAAGAGATTATGGTCTAGCTTGATCTAGAAAATTTAGTAATTGATTGGGCACTAGACTAATCAGTTCCTTAATAGGAAAGGACACATTATCTTAGCAAATTTAGTTCTCTTTGACATTATTGGCTTCACTAATTTTGTTGCCAATCCTTTGGTGGTAGTTGTTTAGTGGGCGGATCAGTTCATTAGGAATTTTATTTGGTTCAGGAATAAAGGAGGATAACACATGCATCTTATTTGCTAGGACATGATGGCCAGACTGAAGGTAGCTAGGGGCCTCAAGATCTTGAAGTTTTAGGGCACCATCACCATGGGCCCAACACCTCATCAACCACTTGATGTAGGCCAATGATTATGCAGCACAATGGATTCTTGTCATGAGAACTACATACCAACAATGGAGAGCACAAACTTAGGACTCTTATGTTTGGTGGGCTTTATGTAGGCATGCACATATAATGTTCAAAAATGACTTGCTGGGGGTACAACCATGGGATATTATCATACATGAGTATCTAGTGGTCGAGGGTTAGAAGCGCATTTGGGAGGGGAGAATTTTGAAGAAAATAAAAGTGTTTTTATAGGTAGCACTACATGCTACTCTACCACTTTGCTATTTCCTCCATGCATAGTGTATAAACATGCCTCCTACTTGTTCCCTTTGCTCTTCTATGCTAGAAACAATCTTTCACTTCCTCTACTAATGTAAATTTTGTTGTGTTGTTTGACATGATGCATCTTTGCAACCTCCTCTTCCTCTAAACAGATATTTTAAGACAATAACTATGCTTTAGTGCTTTTGGAGGGCATGCAACATATTGATCTTCTAGTCAGTGTGACTTCCTCCATCTACACATTATCTCGAATGTAATGGGGGTCACACCCACGTTTGAGCCTACTTGTTATGGATATCAAGGAAATCAAGTCTTTTGGTGTATGGTGTCATGTGTGGGTTGGGTAGACCTTTTTCCATTGTTAGAACGGGACCCAGAATTGGCTTATGGGGCCTTCTTCCACAATGGGAGAAATGACTTTACTACATACTATGGAGTGCGGACTACTCTTACAAAAGTAGCCATTTCTGGTTACTTGGACATTTCCATGGTGGGAGAAGTGATCCTTCACATGAGGGGGAGGCCTCCATGATCCTGCAAAGTGTTTTAGGGCATGATTCCTAAAACTAGAAGTGGGTAGGTTCTTAAATTGGCCTTGCCATTGATGTGGTAGGATGCTGTCAAGTTGGTTGATGGCTTCTTTATCTAATTAGGTAATGTTAGAGAGCTTCAAGGTATGTGCTTTGCCTTCCTAAAGTGTTTACAGAAAGGATGCAGCATGAACCTTTCCAAATTTTTTCTTGCCTCCCTCCAAGCTCATCCTTACTCTATGATGGGTGGCACACCCTCTAATCCCACGTTTAGATTGCACTATCATCACTATTTATGAACAATGCCAACCCTATGCATAGAACCTCATGGAGGATGGGATCAAGGTTGAGGCTAACATGGAATAAGAACCCCCTACTATGGAGCCTTGGTGATAGATCATTAGAATAGATCTTATTAAGGCTCTCAAAGATGCTACCAAGGCTACTTATTTAGAGGAATGGGCACTTTGGAAGGTGAAATGGAAGCAATAGAAGGAAGAATTTAGCTAGGCACTTGAATAGGTAATCTTACAATACAAAGAAGAGGCAAAATAGGAACTAAGGAGGTGTGATTTGAGGAAGGCTGCCAACAAGAACAATGTTGAAGCAGAGATGTGCATGCAAATTTAGTAGGAGCTTCTTTGGAAGGAGCAAGAGAGGGTTACTTGCAAGATCATAGAGGTAAAGCAAAGAGAAAAAGATCTCCTAAAGTAGAAGTAGCTACAATGCCAATAGGACTTAGTTCATGAAACCAATAGGACTTAGTCCTATTGTTTATATTGGTTGATGTAGAAATTGAGGTTAGGATCCCCCTTTTTGTTACTAGTTTTTTGGATTTTTGTATATTTGGCTAGTTGATACTAGGTCCTACTACTTTGGGGCCTTTGTTATCCTTTGTTTTTCTTCGATTTGGTACCATTTCTTTTCTTACATCTTAGAAGGTGTTGGCGACCGTTTGGGACACGATCGCCAACGAGTGTCGTCGAACAGGATTTAGGTGCTTGTTGGTCTTCTGGCAACACCAAGGCCTAGATACCTCCAAATAGACTTAGTAGTTAATGTGAGCATGTGTGTGTGCTGTTGTGATGTGCTATTGTGAAAAATGAAACGATTGGGTTGTGTGTAAAACTATAAATGAATTATCTTAAAGAGATTTAGCCAACTTTGCAAAGTACTGTGAGTTGTTGAGAGTTCCTATTTTGTTCAATTGCCTAGTCTATGCAGTCCTTATAATACCTACTTGTAACAAATAAAGTTTTGCAAAAACATTTGAGCACAACTCTGCGAATCTACTTCTACTTCTAATAAAGTTGTATAGTAATTTCATTGCCGCTGCTACAAATGAATGCATCAAAATCTGATACATTTATGCCTCCAGAGCATAAAAGAGAGACTATTTCAGAGATACTTAAGGAAGACGATAGAATAATTCCTGTGGACTTCGATAATGAAATTTTAGAGGTGGTTGCCATCAGTTCTTTAATCACAACCAGAAAGGCTGTACCCTTGTCATCTTGACTATAACTGTCCACGGCAATTACCAATACCTGACGTTTCCTCCTTATGGTAGGAAATATAAGTGAATTAGTATTCAAATCAACCTTTTTAGTAAGATTTGATTTTCTCTTTGGAACTATTTCCCTGCTCAGATGCAACCTGTTCCATGAAATGGCCAAAATGTGCCAACAAAAGGTTTGTTTGCTATGTGGGTCTCCATAATGATGGATCAATTTTGTGTTGTTGTGGTTTGTTGCATGGCCTGATTGAAACAAGCAAGGTTGTTATGGTGTTTTGATCTTAGTGGGTACTTCTCCCCCTCTTCATTTGATGTAAATATTTTCTATGTTTGTATTAATACATGTCCCTAAATTTTTCTCAAAAAAAGAATGTTCACATTGAATTTACCCATTTAAGTATGATTTTACGAAAGTCTTCGGCACCCCACCCATATTCAATATGAGATGTATAATCTTGGTTAATGGCATAAGAGTAATCTCCACCAACACTGTTGCCAGTAGAATTCTGCGGAGTTGTATAGTAATTTCATTGCTGCTGCTACAAATGAATGCATCAAAATCTAATACATTTATGTCTCCAGAGCACAAAAGAGAGAGTGTTTCAGAGATACTTAAGGAAGATGATAGAATAATTCCTGTGGACTTTGATAATGAAATTTCAGAGGCGGTTGCCATCAGTTCTTTAATCACAACCAGAAAGGTTGTACCCTTGTCATCTTGACTATAACTGTCCATGGCAATTAACAATACCTGGTGTTTCCTCCTTATGGTAGGAAATATAAGTGAATTAGCATTCAAATTAGCCTTTTTAGTAAGATCTAATTTTCTCTTTGGAACTGTTTCCTTGCTCAAATGCAACTTGTTCCATGAAATGGCCAAAATGTGCCAACATTTCTGCCCCCTTAAAAGGTTTAAAGAAATTTATGCAAGCCCCATTTTAAAACTGAACTGTAATTTGAAGTTTTTATTGAACTTTTTACAGCTGAAAAGATAAATCTTTTTGGAGGAAAATTCCTATCAAACATAAGGTTTGGTGGTATAAAAACTTCATTCCTAAAAAAAAAAAAAAAACAAACAAACTGTACACTATCAAGTCCTTTACTCATGGACTATTCTTGAGATGGGAAGAGAATGATGAGGGTTACTCTGGTAGGAATTCTCATATCTCTAACCTTCTCATAAGCAATCTCTGAAATGATGAATGCTATTTTGTATCTATCATTCTTATCTACCATGATTTGATTATAACCTGAGAAACCATCTAAGAAAGAATATACTTGACAACCTGCGACTTTAATTAGCATCTCATCAATTCTTGGAAGTGGATACTTATCCTTTTTTGAGGCATCATTCAGATTTCTAAAGTCTACACAAAGCCTTATATCACCATTTTTCTTTCTCACTGGAACAAGGTTAGCAAGCCACTTTGAATATCGTACTGGATATATGATTCGTGCTTGCAATAACTTATTGATTTCGGCTTCCATAGCTGGTTCAAATGATGGATTGAATTTACTTTGTTTTTGCTTGACTATTTTACAACCTTCTATTAAAATAATTTTATGTGTCATCACAACTTGCCTAAAAGCTTTAAGATCATCATAAGACTAAGCAAAATTGTCCAAATTATTTCTTAGACATGTTAACAAGTTTACCTTGAAACTTGAATCTCTTTCCTTTGTAACATTTAACATCTTTGGCATTATGTCTAATCCAAAATTCACTACCTCGAAAACTTGACTATCTGGGTTTTGTATATCCTTTCCAGTAAGTAAATTTTTCTTGAACTCATGTTCCAAGTCAATCATCCTTTTTCGAATGAAATTAGCTTTGGAATTTGATGAATTTTCAGGTATCACTCGACCCTCAAATTCTTATTTGTTTTTCATAAATCTTAGTACTTGATCATCATCTTTAAATACTTGTAAATGTCTTATATTATCTGGTACTGATGGCTGATGTTCTACTTCAATCATTACATCCTTGTAACTTTCCATTATTTGCATATCCAATGTTGAAGCTACCTTTGCCAAATTATCTGCTATAAGATTCTCTGCTCTATTTATATGCTCTATTCGACAATGTTGAAACTGATCTAACATCTTACAAGCAAGTTGCTTATAAGGTCTTAAGAATGAGCTCTTTACTACGCAGTTACCCTTTACTTGTTCACAAACTAATCTTGAATCTCCTTTTATAGTGATTTCCCTGATCTTTTTGTCTAGAGCTATTCTTATACCAATACATAAAGCTTCATACTCAGCCTTGTTTTTCGTACAAAGGAAAGATAGATGAATTGCTTTAAGAATTTCAGGTGAGTCATTGCTTAATATAACTATACCGACTGCTGCACCTTTTGAATTACATGAACCATCAAAGTATAACTCCCATTTATCCTCATTCTTTGATTGTTGTTTTTCAGAACTATAATTTTTTGGAGTGTACAAATTTTGTTTTCAACACCTCCTTTTTCAACCATTTTACTTTTTCCATTTGAAGTAATGTTATCAATCATCAAGGGTTCACTATAGATGTATTTTTGATTTGGTTCTCCTTTCCAAGGTAACCACATGTGAGAATAATCTGTTGATATGTAACCT